>JAQFYC010006721.1:0-11712 GCA_034694165.1 Tomocerus mixtus
ATTATGCGAGCAGAGCCGACGCACGCCTTTTAGCCGTATGCCACTTTTCTTTAATTGCAAAGGCTAACTGGCGGGCGAGGAGCGTGTGAAGTTTAACTACCTTTTTCTCTCACTCATCCGTCCACACTGCCATAAATGTATAGATAAACCGATCCATTAATTAGTAGTAAGTAGTATGGTGTAGCGGGTGTAGCAAATAGTAAAGCCACATAAAAGACAATACTTTGTGTAGAGATTCATTTATTGACACCGCAGCCGCTTGCCGACCTTTTTTGGGCAGACCATTTTTAATACTACTCTGTATATAGTACTTTATTACATTTACCATGGTACTTGACACTATGGTATTATGGTACAGCTAGCTATAACGGAGCAAAAAGAAAGGGATAGTTGAAAATACTAAGCTAATGCGACTGTAGTGGACACATATCGCATATGTACGTACAATGTACCTATAAGTAGGTGGGAAATCTCCAGGCAATAATTATTTATTCATACAACTATTCGTGTTTCAAGTGGTGATGTGGTTTCAATGATTTTCAGGTTTCTGCATAGAAATTGTGTTCACATATCAGGTAACGCTTATGTACCAGCTTTCTTCTACTTTTACCTTTGCAAGGTAATAACGCTTTAAAAACATGGGCGCAATCCTTCAGAAATTATACGGAAAGCATTATGTCCATGGAGAAATGCAAATACAAGTGTAAACCTCTGGCGATGTTAGAGATTTGGAGGGCATTGTAATTTGTAGTTGTGTTTGTGTTGTGGCTAAATATGTACATTAATCCATTGAAAGGAAACTTTCACTGATAATTCTCCACAAAATGGGCTCTGTAAAAATAAATGAACTTTATTGTGTGAGAATGAGAATAATTTATGGAGCTATGTAAACATAGAGAAGTCACCTGTATATAAAGTACATTCAAACTACCAAGCATAGACATGACCTTCATTAGTATTAATGAAACACAGGTAAAATTGTATTTTATGCTCGCCAATTTATATGTCAAAATATACCTTTGTTAGACTAAGTAATTGGTAGTTCGCTACAGTTAAAAAAATTTTGAACCAAGAAAATAGTTATATACTTATTATGTACTAAAGATTTATGTTGCATTCATTTGTTTTATTGTGCATTACTAGTTGATATATTACCTACATGTCAGTTTCAAGATATATATTATGGTATTGATATACTTTTAGCATCTGGGTAGTATATGTACATACTTGTAATTACTGATGGTTATTATGTGATGGAGTGTGTATGTAGTTGTAAAAAAATGAATCTGAATGTGAGATGTTTAGGCAAGTATGGTAATACGTACGTACAATTACAAATTATATAAAAATAAGTTTACTTCCTTTTGTTGATTAGATTGCTCGGACCAAGAACAGATTTGTTATTGTTTAGACTTTGACCAGTAACCTTAATGTCTTTTCGATAAGGCAATTTAGATTTTGTGGAAGGAGCTACGAGATTGTTGTTAATTCTTAGCTCGGCCATGAGATTTGTAGCCTTCTGTTTATTGCTGGTTATCAGGAGTTGACTATCGCGAGCTAGGTAAGGAGAAAGCCTAGTTGAGATTTTCTTGGAGTCTGTAAAGCCAGTAAGGGATGTTTTCTTTGTGGTAGTGGCATCGATTTTGGTGTTAAAATTAGGAACTGCTTGTTTTGCTCCATAATTGTTATTCTGAACTGTTGGTCTAGATTTGTTAATAGTCCCTGTCCCTGCCTTTGTCATTGTTGATTTACTAGTTTGACAAGAAGTATCTACTTGTTTTTGTTTTGTAGGACGACTATTTAGTACTGTGGTATTTTTAATTGTCGTAGTATTGGTCGGAAATCTGTGATTCGGATTGGAGACAATACGAGCCGCAGTATTCTTATTTACAACAGGAGTTGCCTTCTTCAGAGTTACTTTGCAAATAGGCTCCGACTTTGACTTTGGAAGAACATGTTTGATAGTAGTTTCCGCTTTGCTATAATCTTGCCAAGAAATACTTGCGTATTTCCTAGCTATATCAAGTGCAGGATTCGGATTTAATATTATCGCTGTCTCTGATCTTTTTAACGGATAACCTTCCTTTCCTGAGTTGGAAGCAGAACTGAAATTTAATTCCGCAGCAGGAGAAGGTGTCAAAAGATGAGGTGACAGATTTTCCATAAGATTTTCTTGTATCGTTATAGTACTACTGGAAGATGATCGGGAATTGATTTTCGATTCAGGAGGTTTTATTTCATTCATCAATATCTGTACTTTAGGAACTGAACGAAAATCTTTCTCATGATCAGATTCAATAGATATGCAATCGTCGAAATATTCTTCAGAGGAAGTCTCTTTTGGCAGGGATTCATTCATGTTTTCTGTGGAAGATTCCCTTTCCAAAGGAAAGTTTGTAATTGGATTTAAAGCAAATTTTTTGAGTTCTTCTAGCTTCTTATTCAAAAGAACGCTAGCGTATCGATTCATTTTTGGTATTTGGGGAAGCGTTTGCGAACCGTAAGCTTGAGCCATTATTTTCCTATATGCATTTTTCATTTCATCGCTCGTGATACCTTGCCTCTTGAAGAAATCGTACATGAACTGTATTAAATCTAGACAATTAACGTTAGTTAGCTCCGATTTTACTAATTTGTTGAATGTAATTTCGTATATTTCGTCAGTATGAGATTTAAGTTTCTCCAGGCAGGAGATCTCTTGCTTTAAAGAAATAAAATCCAAGAATTCGTGCAAAGTCACCGTTAGAAATGGTTCATGGAGCTTCTGATCGGCTAATTCTGATTTAAAAAGGCGTTCGATTTCAGATTTGACCAAGTTTAGTCTCTGCTGAGCCTGAAGGACACTTTCGTCCATAACAACTTGTTCCTCCTTCTTCCTACAATATTCATTCCTCAATCTTGTTAAGATCATAAAATTCGGATCAGAAGGGCATATTTTTCCCAAGAAATTAGAAATCTCCAGCCTCCAACGAGTCCAACAAGTATCCCAGCCACTTTCCTTAGCCTTTGCACTGATATCTATAAGAGTTTCCTTCCCTTCCCTTTCTAACTGAAGGAGTTCGATTAAAGTATTCAATGCTTCTTTATTGCTTATGACTCTTCCGGGAGTAACAATTCTAATTTTCCCGTGCGGTGAGTAAACTAATCTTGAAAAGGATGATGAGATATCATTGCTCTCTTGGGGTGGAGCAGGTTCTCCAGAAAATTCTCCGTCTCCTTTTCCTTCTTTGTTGAGATGAAACTGGGATTCTAATTCCACATATTTCTGTTTCAGTTCCTCGTAGCGCTTTTCATTATTATTGCATCTCTTTTTCAGGTCCGTTATTTGTTCTTCGTAGCATTTGGCAGAGAAATCTTCCGTTACCAAGTTTCTTTTACACGTAACTCTAATTTTCTTAGCACGGACGGCGTAATTGAGGGTATTGTAAGTGTCATCAAAGCTGTGTTTAGTCGGTGAAACATTAGCTACCATTACAGTTAAGCAATTTCCACTGAGGGAGTCTTTAAGAAGTCTCGTTAGCTTAGAATCTCTGTAAGGAATGTGGCTGTTTCCATCGGCAAGAGCTTTGATACAGTTAGCTAAGGCGAGAAGGGATTTATTTATGTTCGCCCCTTCTCTTTGTCTCATTCCGGCGAAACCGGCCGCACCTCCTCTTTCAGATCCTGCCAAATCTACCATAACTAATTTTGCTGTAGCTTTATTCACCTTTTGGTTCAAAGGAGGAAACTTCTCTTTCATTGAGACTATAATTTGAAAAACAGCGTGTGATCTCGAAGATTCCTTGTTGAAATCCGTCGCATGCTGCGTCCGTGCGTTATTCCCAGATGTTAATAAAGAAAGTAAAGCTGAAGGCCCCGAAGGTTTGTGTTGAGACAAATTAACTATTTGAACACCCATGGTACTATCTTCCACAATTTGCAAATTGGATGAAGGCTCGATTAAATCTTTAAGCGTTTCGTTGTAAACTTCTAAATAAGAAACAAGAATCTCGGATTCGTATTCATTAGCCATCATTCCGATTCTCCTATAAAGTTCTTCTGCCATTAAAACTGTTAACCCTGGATTTGAATGCGTCCCGAGCATTGTGTAAGTTTTTCCTGAGCCGGTTGCTCTATTAAATTAAATAAGCAAGGCAATTAATATATCTGCATTTTATGTTTAATGTAAAATGTTGGATCACACATAATTTTTTACCCGTAGGCGAATATAGAACAGTTATATCCTTCTACTATGTGATTGATTAGAGGTTTCAAGCTCATTTCAAAGATTTCTTCGTTTGTATTGTTAGCGTCAAAAACAGCGTCAAAAATAAAATCCAAATTTTTATTCGGACGTTTTGTCCCGATATCAGGACGAACCGGTTGCTTTTCACCATGAAAAAAGAATTCAGGCTTCTCTTCTGGAGGGTCAAATAATAATCTTTCATTTCCTAATCTTCTTACAATTGTCCGAAATGTTTCTCCTTTTTCTTTCGGTTGCTTCGCCCTAATTCGGACGACTACTTTCATTCTATTTCTTATACATTTTACATTATTTAAGCTCGTTGAGCTTTGTGATTTCCTCATTTTCTCGCAATTGTCTCCTTTATTTCCAGTTTGGTACATTGATTTGGGAGATATATTTGAAACAATGTCGTATTTAGGCTTTCTAACACCATTGTTCTTAATTTGAGGTGGTTTTTTCTTCATAGAATCGTAATAGTCCGTTTCAAGACCATCTGAGTGGATATTATCCCTTAAATGATCACTATTGTTGTTTAAATATTTAGAAATGATTTTGTAGCCGGGTCCAGCCCTTCCTTTTTGTTCCTCGGGAATTTTTCTAGCAAATTGAATCTGGCGTTTCATTATTCTGCGATTTTAAATGAGCACACTGTAGTCAGCATGATCTTTGCATAATTAATAAATAGAAAATCCAAGTTAAGTGCACAATTTCCAGTACAAAATAAGAAAGTTAACCTACATTAAATGTAATAGCTTTCTCCTAGGGAAAGTTGATATATTCCAGTCGACTGTTTGTATGCCCGTTTTTAAATCACCTCATGAATAACAATGATTTCTGGTTTTTAGTGTTTGGTGTTACGTTATAGTTCAAGTTTTCCTAAAATACATTGAAAACACATTTTAAGAGCTTATACCCACATACAGATATGTGTAGAAATGCTGGGGGATTGCGTAAGCATGTGAAACAACTTTATTAAGCTGCTGGAAATATTATAGAAAGAATGGCCTATCATAAGTATAAAAAATCCGTACCTCTTTGTATGGGTGAGTGATATTCCTTGACTAAAAATTTATAATTTGTCTCCAGCCTTGTTATGCATTGGGATTAGGTCCGTGTTCTTAAGAAATTACAAAAGGGTATTGTTGGTGAGTACGAATTGTCGATGGAACAGATGGTAATGACTTCTAGATTGTAACTGTAGCTTATTCAAATTGTATGAGTAATACTAATACGATAATGCATTGCAAAAGTCCTAATTGTATGGTAAATACGAATATTTTACGAGTTATGCAAATTAGTAGGTATCTACGGAAACTAGTGCAAATATTTTGTGAAAGTCCGAAACATGATTAGGTTCAAGCATATTATTCGATCTGTTGAAGACATGTCGTAGATTGGTAATTCTCATATAAGTATCAGCAATCAGCAGCATGGTCTCCATTACCCTTCGTGAATATGAAAATATTAGCATTACAGTTATCGCATAATGCATATTCTGGAATGATGGTATCAACACAGCTCTTGTACTCTTCACAGCTTGTGTGCATTGCATTCTTACATACTTAAGTGCCTGGTTCAATTTGTTGTCCCGAAAATCAACAGGCATTTCTGTTGTTTTATTCTTAAGCCACTGTAATTCACAGAAATAAAGTATCAATCTGTAAAAGCAATATGCTTAAACGTATACATAGCGCTATAGTACACATAATTCACGTGTGTAAGGAATAAAAAAATTAACAGTAGGATAGGTTCCAGTTTGACGTATGTTCTTTAACGAATGAAACTGTAATTTAGTTCCTTACATATTGGAACTTATTTGAGATTTTCTTCAAAACAACCGAAATCCCTTCTTTCATCTGCAAGCGTGAGTAATTGGGGAGTAATACCTGTTGTCAGTTGAAAGAAAAACTTTCACCCACAACAGTTTGTATAGGGACAAAGCTTTCCTCTGACAAACAATACCTCTACCCTTATCTGTTCAACGCCATAAATGTACCTTCTTTACGGCTAGTGCTAACCTCTCTTTGCAATCTCAACTTAATTCCCACGTTTGATATTGGATTTTGAATCAATCCAATATTGTACTATTTACGTTTTGGGTCGGATTGAATGTGGACAATATATTTAAGTATCTATATAATGCCCAAGCTAGTACCTACCTTTTCTCATTTTATAATACAGGCACACTAGAAAAATATTCATCAAAAAAGTTAATTCCAAAGATATCCAAAAAGTGTAAAAATGTACACATGGAGGATGTGGATGGGACATAATTCTATTCTAGGTACACTAATATTCTTGTCTGCATCCATGCTAAATAAAGTAGGTCAAACGAATCCGTCCTAGCCAGGAAAATCTGTCACACGACTAACGTAACAATGTACCTCTGTAACCATATTGTGTTGCTTACTTTTTATTTATTCGAGTAAGGATAAAATGTTATTTTTCTGAATGCAAGGTTTGTTGTAAGTATGTTGTAGCATAGTATGTTATGTTGGTACAGATAATATGCATTCATTGCAGGATTGTCAAATAACTGCAACAATTCTGTATCTAAAAAATCCGACAATATCAAGGTTGTGCTGTATCATGTATGCAGGACTATATTATGCTTATAAATACCTATGTACTTGTACGTGCCATGCATTCCTGGCATTGAGAATGTTTTTTATATCAAATTCATTTTTCCTTCAGGAGTTTGTCCTACACCGACAAATATGAGACTGTTACGGTGCGCAGAGAAACCTTCTACTTCAGCTTCAGCCCAAAGATGCATACCATGCGTGGAATTCTAACTAACGTAGTATAATATACAAACAAACATAAGATAATCTTTTATAAAAAGAAATATTTTACTGTTAGGACCACCCATGAGCATATTGGAGGATATTTTTTACCTAAAGAAGCTATCCAGTTACTGAAGTAGACTTTCGACTTTCTTTATAAGTATAATTGGAAATCTGTCACACGACACACACGAAACGATGCAGTGCAATGCATATATTTAAAGTACATATAAGACTACTACTACCTGTAATCTGTTTTTCATTTTAATACAGTACCTTGTCTATTGTATATTTACAAACGTGCACTTCATATGATACATGATGTGTAGCCTTTTTACGTTACAAAATGAATTTCACATACCTATTTTATATTTATACCAAAAAACCAAGAAAATATTTTTTAGTCACATATAACGTCTATAGTACATTTTGCAGACAAATCTGAAAATGTGAATGTGCATACAAAGTACAACTAACTGAACAGCTCATTATGTATACCTTAATTGCACTCAATGTACAAAAATACTTATTTACCCACGATATTACCCTAGACGAAAGTGAAAGCATCCAACTAAGCCTTTATGTTAAATACGTAGTAATACTAAGAGAGGAGGTATTATTTATCATCACTAATAATATTGCATACGTCAGTACTTCAGAGATCATTGTAATGTCAGCAGACATAGACATAATATTATGGCTTCAATATAACTGCGTGCTCAGTGATGTACAAGTTGAAATTGAAGAAAGTATCATTTTACTCTCAATTTGTTCCCATCACGGATGAATGGGATGAAAAAGGAAGTTAAACAAATATATTCTGAGAAATTGAAGGGAAAACTGTTACGAAAAAGGGACATAGTAATGTATGTATTCTAAGTAGAGCACATGTATATTTATTTCTTTTATATCTGCAAGTGTACGTAGGTATTTAATAAAGTCTTGTTCCCGGTAACAACTTAGTGCTACTTATATCTGAACAATAGTTCTCCTTTGCTAGACATACCTTATAGAAAGCACTACAAATACTACTATAGTACAAAGTACATTTAATTGAAATTGGGAACGTATGCACTGTATTTAGGTCACTATGTCTTTCGTCTCAAGGCAATCCTGAATTTAATATCTCGATGGCTACCTCTGTACTATTCAAAGGTGCGTAATATTAAATTATGTAGGGCCTGTCCATACGAAGAGGTACGACAATACCAGTATACCAGACCAGCAGCTTTTACATATGTACAGGGTACAGTGTGAGTATAGTCTCATCTTTCTCGTGCTTAATTTTAAATGCTGATTTTTTATCAGCTTATTAGATTTCCTTCTCATACAGTATACTTTTGTAATTGAAGTTTATACTCACAGCAGAATTCGGAGCCCTTTGAATAATGCATGAGGAAAACGGTGCTGAATCTTACAAATTCTGCATACAAAGTGGAAAGGAATGGAAACTTAAATATCTACTTATCTACAAAGCCCTAGGTATGCCTTCTGTGTTCTAAGATACGACGGATTTATAACTTTGAAAAAACAGATACTCCAGTTAAACACTAGATTACTACTCCCCTTCTAAGAATACTGCTGCGCTTTAATATATTCTGAAACTCCACTAATATATGCAATATTTATGCAATTCTCCTGCTATTATGTAATGTTTTAAATGTGACTTGAAGAAAATTCTTCCTTTGTTTGTGTATCTGAGAATTGGGACATTTTTAACTTGCCGTAATGTAACTCAAAAGAGAAAGTCTATTGCATTTCCAATTCTTTCTGAACATTTTGGAAACATTTCTCAGAAAACTAAAATATATTGACACGAAATTGTACTTATATACTTTTATAGAATTCTTTTGACTTATTCGATATTATAAACGAACATAAGGATTCAATGATTCTTACATATAACGGAGGAAAGAATGATCCAATTCGGTAAAACTGGGAACATCAAAAAATTGCACTTTAATTAAAAAACTTGAATTTGCACAAGTCCCCCCCCCCCCAAATTGTAATTAATATTAATAGATTTTGTTTCGCTTTCTTCCTTTTCCTTAATACCCAGTCACACGAACTGCTTTGAGTCTCTATACAAAAAATGGACCTTGAAATTAATTGAAACATACATAATAATCAGAATCACTAATTTCGTTGCATATACATCTCAACACACCTCATCGTCAGCTATATTCAATTAGACATTTAGTATGCTCTATCTGAAATATCGACTGGTATATTAATGTACTTATTTTAGATGTTAACTTCATTGTAATGTCCTTTGCATAGAAAATCAGATTCGGCAATTTACACCGCGGATACCACCAGGACCAGGGGAATATAAGAGACAGTAACAAATTCCAGCGTGGCTAAAGTACAAACCGTGAAATTTTAATAAGGATAGAGGTTTAAGGGCGTAAAACGACTAATTTCTGTAAAAAGTTGCTAAAGTTGTTTCTATGAAGAGACCAGCTGCACAAATGGTAAAGTGTACATGGCAAGCCATACTTTTATTTTGTAATACCTAAGGCACAATTGCCTCACAGACTCACAGTATTATTACAAATATTTATAATTGGGTTGAGATTGTGATTGCAAATTGCAATATCATTCTACACTGTTTCTAGGTAATCTTACATTCCATTCCATTTCATTACACTCAATAAAAAACCATTTTCGTTTTCAATTTTGCAGGTCACACAGTTTTCTTAATACTACATATTGCATTGTAGGTATAGTGCATTCATTTTGCTCTAGTAATCACTGGCATAATGATTACAGGAATTTTAATTAAATGAATCAGCAGAAACGAGGAAAAGGTACTTAAATTGGTTTTAGAGGTCTTTTGATATATATTATGTAGAAACAGCTTATATTATCAGGATAGTCTGCGGAAGTGAAGCGTATAGTCAGTCATGTCCAACTACATATCATGCCCAAGCTAACTTTCATTTCGAGATTTAATTCTGGTGAATTAAACATCTCTGTATATGTAAATATGTACTTCCCACTAGATAGTAATTTCAACTGACATAGGGTTTAGATACAGTTAAAGGAAAAGTATTAGCTGTTTGCTTGAACATAATATATTACTTCCTATTATATATTATCCTTTCCAATGTAACTTCCTCTTCTACATAAGTAACGTCTCTGTAATATATCAAAGGCTCACAGACCACCTTATGAGGAAGACCAAAATGTTCTTTTGAAGTAAAATCTTTCTCTCAAAGAAAGACAGTGCAAGTGTATGGTTTCCTGAAAGAGTACTATTTTGACAATTGGCTGAAAAAATTGTAGTTTATTGCCCGTGATATATCAGTATGCATTCTGTATAATATGAAATTCAAGCATAGTATCTACAGTATATGGCCTATAGGCTCAGTTGAAAAGTCACAGATTAAAGTATTTACCTAAATTACTACCTATTTATATATATAAATATAAATATTATATTTAAAATAGTTCATAGAGTGACAGGTAAGTACTTGGGAGTTCAGTTACCTTGCAGCATCGTAATAGTATAACTCCAAACGAAGGATGGAGATATTCTGTTACTCACCTTGCCACTACTTTTATAAAAAATACTATAAATGAATTTTTCTTCGAATCACATTTTCGAAGTATGGTAACCACTAACGGTCTAACTAAATAAGTAGTCCAATGCATACAATAATCACAAACACACATATATTTTACTCCAGTCAAATAAACTTCAAAATCATGAGAGACCAATTTTAAATTATTAAGATGCTATAGGTATACGTTTTTAATAGGGAAAATAGAATTACTAGTTACTTACTAAACTTAATATACAATATACTAAACTAAACCTACATACTTATTTTCATCATCCCATTAATTGCACAATGTTTTAGTACTTCATACTCTTCCATTTCTGAACTTATCGCTGAATTTGGCAAAGGATGTACAACATCACAAAGTCCATCTCAAGATTAATTTGGATCACCTCCAAAATAGAGTGTAAGCTAGCCAGATAATTGCTTTTCCAGTAGCAATTGTCCGCTGAACAGTTGGCTCGCCTTGAAATGAAAAGCATTACACACAATTTATTGCTTAATGCAAGACAGGTATATAGTTGGGTTTACAATGCAGTATTCTGTAAATAGTATTAAAAATTAGCAGTAGTGGCTAATGATTCTTAAGCATTTGCAAAAATTAAATAAAACCAATCTCAGCATGATATTGTGAGATATTAAGTATTTATACATTATTAGTTTACAAAGTCTGCAATAAGATATAGACTCGCCTAAATAAATGATGCAACCGAAAAGGCAAACTGTATCGATTTGATAAGTGGTCCGTGATGAAATCAATTTACAAATGAAGTGCTGATGCAAGAAAATGAAATAGTGTAATTTCGTTATTACCGACATCTACGACAGCTACCTCCACAACAGCAATTTAGCAGAAAGTTTGCGATATAAGTGCACCGGTGGACGGATACTCATTACAACGAAATTACACTATTACTGTACACCTCTTTTACATGCCATTTCACGTATTATATCATAATAGATGACGAATGACTAAGCGCTGCGCTCTCCTGTATCGTCTATTATGTGTATTATATTATATGCCAAATAATCATAAACGACAAAATACTTTTCTAACAATTATAGCATCACTATGGATTAAGCTACAAAAGTGTCAGTTTTAGTTAAATTAACACGATGATACTACGGCTTTTTA
>JAQFYC010006722.1:0-11705 GCA_034694165.1 Tomocerus mixtus
AATTTTAGAAACATTACCGTTTTTGCCTAGGCATTACCGGTAATGCCTTATTACCGATTTTACCGGTAACATATGTATACATAAATAATCTGACAAAATAACACCTACTAGTCCGAAACTAAATATGTAAACATGTAAAGGGAAACAAATAAACGAATGCAGATCACTTGTCCAATTTTGACATATTTATCTGGAACATGCAATTGCTTAGTGGCTTCTTATATTTGACTATCCGTATGGACGACCCAATAGCAAAAATAACCTATTAAATTAAGCTTCCTCCAAAAACTATTTTTCACCAAGCTTTTTGGAACATTTTTGTATTTTTAAATTTTTAAATACAATACGCTGCATAATACCTGTTTATTTTAAAGACAATAACAAATTGTTTTAAATTATTTGAGTAGATACCAAACTATGCGTTTATAAAATGGAAAAAGAATGAACCCTGGTTATGGAGGATAGAGGAGCAAGTAGTGTACGGGAGAGTATGACAATATAGCACAACTTCGTCCTTGACTTTGGCTCCTAAATACCACGGATTCTTGTATTTTGCGGAAATGTGTTCCATTGAGTGTTCCTGCATGTGTCTGTCTATTCTATGTATGCAAAACGAGAATCCCGTCTTGTGTTGGACATGTTAGGTTACAGAACAGGAACAGGGAGGACTAACATAGCGTGAAACGTGAGACGTGACTTGGCTTTGACTGCATCTGCAGTATATCCTCCTGCATTCCAAATAATCTTCGTTCACAACACTCGGCGCAATAAAAAAGTATTTCAAGTGCCAAAGAATTTTTGGAAAAGTCTGTATCCTCCTTTCCCTTCTCTATCTACTAAATATGTCTTTCATTCAGAATAGGGCAGAAAATAAATAATGAATTCTTAACGAAGTAGGTAGGCATGTTGAACTGTATACAGAATTGGCACGCCAAATATTTCCTAGTAAATAAATAGGCGAGGGGAACGAAATGTTTCGCCAAATATTTCCCACCATACTTCAGGCCTCAAAAAAAAAATTTCTTCCAAGAATCCTGAAAGCAGACTTTCACCAAAAACCCCGCCCCCTACTTAATATTTTCTCCACTTTCTCCATTTGGTTAAATGGAGAAAGTCTAAAAGTTTTTCAATTTCCAAGCGTAGCTCCACCTCCATTCCAGATTTCCAAGAATCATTGATGCCGGGATGCTAACTTTTTTTGAGGCCTGCCATACTTAGGTACCTATATTTTGAAATACTTATAAAAAGGTTTTTGAAACAATCGATCGATGTTTTCCCATTTCGAGAACTTATTTCTGTAAAATATTTCATATATGTAGTATGTAGTATACTTGTGTAATATATAATGCATAATGCAATGTTGGCACTAGCACTAACAAACTGAGAATGGGTCAAGGTAGAGCTGTTACGTAACTTACATTACTACGTGTTTTGCTTGCCGGAGTGTATTTACTCCTTCTACATATAATAAATTCTTGCATGACTTGTGTACTTTTACTCAAACTCTGATCTTACCCAATATTTGTTCCCTCTCGTTTATGGAGCCTGGAGCACTAAAAATAATAGCACTTCATTTCATCCATGGCCCTCGCCCCTGCATTCTACAAATTATCCTGTTTGTCTTTGCTTTGTACAATAATCAAGCCACATTCTGACAGAATTCATTTACAATCTTAATGAGTTATGGGGTGCAGGGAGAAAATATTCACGGTTCGTTCATAATTCGTTTTGCGAAAAAAGATTTATATTTTAGGTTGTAGTAGTATATTATAATATTGTTATACACAACATCTGCTATTTTCACTTCCGAATAATTTTATAATTAAAATAATTTTAATTCACTCTTTCGGTAAAGAACTTTTATAATTTTTGAGTTGGCCTTAGCATTTTTAGTGATACACTTATTATGTGTTAGCTTACATTTTGAAAACTAACATTTTTCACAACCTTAGGAAACATGTATCGGCACGATACAGTATGGGTTCGTCTTGGCTGTCTGTCTGTGTGTCCCAGCGTCTCTTCGCGCTCTAACTTTTGAACGCGTCAACTTTTTTCAATTCTGTTTACAGTATTCGAAAGAGGAGTTAAAAAGTAATCTTGTCAGTGTTTTTGGACCAAATTGGCCACACCCACTTAATTTTTAAATAGAAACATGGCAAGTGTGGTATCGTTTCAAAAGTGTTGGCACAAGGATTCCAAATATGGGTCTCAATTTACCCCATACATGGGGCAATGTGAGATTTTGTGAGAATTAAGTGCTAAATGTATCTAATATGTCATTTAAATTATTATCGTCAACAAAACCCGTCCACTGCGCATTCCACTGCCCATACAGTTGGACACCCATTGCCATGGTTTATTATTAATGTGTTTGAAAATTCAACAATTTCTTAAGTGTAATTATTTTTTTTTATTCCGTTCTATAAATGATGCAAATACAGGCTTTTTTATTTGCAGCAGAATAGGGACATGAATTTAATTTAATTTTTGTCAGTGTACCATAATTTATCCATAATAACTACATACATTTAGCTGGGCTATTCATCTATACGTTATTTATTTGTTTAACAATAATTTAAAATTTCTCCAAGCCGGCTGAGTCACATTGCCAATGTTTGAAAATTATAATACATCTTATAAAGCCATACGTACTAAATGATATTACAAAGTATTTAGTATTTTTAATTAGAGCTATAACGGGAAGTAGGCGTATTTCCGTATTTCCTTATTGCATGGTTAACAATATCAATGCACGAATACATTATTAGTAGCTACATCTTTCTTTGGGCATACAAAAGAAAGCTGCATAGAATCAATAAAGCAGAGAAACGGTACGAGATTGAAGGCTTTCCGTTCCCATTACCTCTAGGTATTTATCTTCTGCAGTATTCCTTATCTAGCTGGAACTGAATTAACAATATCAACTCCAAAGCAAATAGGCAAGGGACGCAGGGGATTTTGCTAATGTTCATTTTGGCAAATCCCATGAGGAGCAAAAGCTATTTACTTCGACTTCCTCGACGCTGGTGTATCAATCTCTATTTCGTTTGTTCTCCTTTAATCCTTTTACTACATACAAATAATACGAAAAAATGCAACTTACTTAGGTATATTAAAATTTGCTTAGGTACCTGGTGAATCAATCCCACTATAATACGTTTACGTGTATGCGTTGTCTACTCAATCTTTCTTGTTTATATAACGGCAATTTGAATGTCCACTTTCGTAATATTTCGGTTTTTTCTCCTGTTTATCACGCGTGACATTTCTGATTACATACCCTAATTACTGAAGATTCCGGACAGTTGGAAGGAAGAAGCTAATGAAATGCAAAATTAAATGGAGTAGGATAGGTAAATGTCTGCATATCTCCATCAATGCATTTAATTTGTCATTTGAGTTGTTTTCGTTGAATTCTGTTCCTGTTACATGAATCTATCCGAATCCGGATTACTTTGGATAATAGTATTGACTGACTGACTGACTGCTGATATTTGAAATTAAATAATGTGAACATTAATGCTGATATTTAGGTGTTAGACTTTAGCCTTTACAACATTCTTTACAACTCAATGCATTATGTAGAATAGAAATTACACAGAGAGGTACCTACCTACCGGAACAGCAATCTTTAAACTGCCAATTTTACTCTATTGTGGAGTTGATATTTACGCTTTGACATTTTACTGAAAGGGAAAGAAAGGAATGTCAACAAACTATGTTTTAAGAGTTAAGCTCAGGAAAATTCTTTATTCTTTTCTATTTATTCATCGTGCATCTTGTTACAAAGGATGAGGTTAGTTCGCAGACTAACTAAGTAGTGTAGAGCAAAGGGTTCGTGTACGACAGAGGCACTTGTGTCCAATACACTTGTGTGTGTTTAATGTTGAAATAAATTAGTTGTATGCAAAACAAATATGGTTCATACATACATTACGTTATTAATGACCACACAAACTTAAAAATTAAAGTGTATAATCTGCAGAATATTACACTTCAGTTCAAACTCGCACATCATGTATATTGGCCAATAAGCGTTAAACTGATCCAAAGATTGAACGTGATAGTCCAAAGTTTTGTTAATGGATTATTGTGGGATATCCCTAATGAGAATTAGCTTTTGTTGACAATAATGAGTAGAATTTTATTGTAAAGTGATAAATGGAAATACCTATGAACACAATATGGAAAATAGAATTTCCGTGCTCTCTTAAGGAATTACCTGTCTCGTTTGCTAAAATAAATGCAGATTCACTGCCATCCTTATTCTGACGAAACCTAAGCCTGGAAATCTTTTTTAACCATGTGGACAGGAACGTTACCCAACTGGCTTTTTTGCGGTCATTTTTGGATCCTGAAGGTGCTGTCCTTAAATATCAACTACCCTGTGGTTGTTGGGCTTACCAACTTGACAACTAGACTAATACCAATACTAATACTTCGATGAAATGGCTTATTATGACCCTTTGCATAAAATAATTTTGTAACGCTGTAATATTTTGAAATCGATGTTTTTTAAGAATAATATTTCATACGTTATAAAAATGTTCGTAATAATATTTATTATTTTGCACAAATATTATATGCTCAGTAAATTAGCACACAAGGATGTATTATATTATACTTATAGTAGCAAATAATGCAAAATTAACAATACAAAGAGCAGTCTGACATTTTGCTTGGGTTGCAAGTTGCAGGTACGTTTTAAGATGATGTTGTTGTATTAAACTAGATTATAAAAATATGTGTAGGTATATTGTAATATTATATAACAAAAAATATACATTAGCAATTACAACTAAAATTAATTACGAGAATGGTGAGAATAGGGACGAACATAAATTTGTTCTATTTTTTTCCTAATTGCGGCTTCCTTTTCTTGTTTTGAGGCATGTTTGGATTTTCCCGCACTGGCTAATCCAAAATATTGTTCCCTTGTTCTTTTCCCCTGTGCGTGTGTGCCTGTATTTCTTTCTCGGTCATAATTGTAATAATCGTCATCCTTCAAATCGATGTATAATTCATCATTGTTGAAGTAGTTTGGATTTGGATCTTCTTCTTTACCCTGTCTCGGTTTCTTATGACTGCTGTGGCTGTGACTATGACTAGGTGGCCCATATTTTGCATTCTGAAGTGGAATATAATTGCCAAATTGATATATCTTAGCAGGTCCCTTCTCCTTTTCTTGTCCATATTGCTTTTCATGGCTGACTCCAAATCTGTATTGATTTCCACGTTGATAATTATTTTTTGAATCTCCCAGCCCGTGTTGATGTTGATATTGATTTTCTCTAAGATGGTTATCTTTTTGCCAACCGTAATTTTTTGCTCCTGCATTATTATTATTATTATATCTTTGCTTCGCGATGGCAAGCATTTTCGTCAACCAATCGAATTTTTTATCGTAGCTGTTCTGAAGTTCGTCATCGTCAAAATGTCTAAAGGGTTTTCTGTAGATATCTTCGCCATTTTTCCCCCCAATATTTCCATTGCCATAATTGTAGTTCTTAAATTCATTTTTATTATAGTTACTTTTTCCAAAGGAGCCCTCATTTGTATGGACGATCATAACAATGTCAACTTCTTTGTTAGGATCCTGGATTCCAAATCCAGATGACCCATAGCTGCTGTGACTATTGTACTTTCCATTTAAATCCTCAATATCAACATCGTGGATTTCATTAAAATCTTTAGATCTTTGTGGTACTCTTTTATTTTGTTTTACAGGTTGATTGTCGTACGGATCAATTTCGATAATCTCAATCATTAGTGGACCAAATCTGTCATAATTAGAGAATTTCACATTTTGCCCGTCTAGGTTAGCGTGGTCCCCTTCCAATAAATCCAAAAGTGCCATTAGGGCGTCCGAGTTGCAGAAAATCATGCTTCCTCCTTTGTCACATTTGGGATTGAAATTCGGTCTTCCTTTTCCAGCAGATTGTTTTAAAATATTACTGGGAGGGATACCCGGACCTTTTGAATCGTCATTGACATTGACACCTGGATAATGATCAGGAACATGTTCGTGATGATCGTGAACATGAACATGACCACGAAACACTTTAGGAGGAATATTAGTAGGAGTGGGGGAATGAGGGGTAACTGGGTAAGGAGTTTCAAATGGTTTCTTAGTGGAATAAAAATTAGGATTTCCACCTACACCTCCACCTTCGCCTGTATCAATTATAGTTTCGGTATGTGTATGATAAAAAGGGGTTCCACTATGATGATCTGTATTCGGGCCGGGTTTTGTATGCTTCCCCCGCCTTCCCCTAAACCAATTGAGTATACGGCTTACTTGGTTTGACGGTTCGGCATAATCTTCCATTTCGTCAAAAAAATTAACATTTTGTAAAGAATTGACACGATTCCTTAAATTATCTTCCCACATTCTTTTTCCTAGTCGAAATGCAAATATCATTGGGGATTCATTGGAAGATGAGGAGTGGTATTCCGGAAGTTGTTCATGAGGTTTGTTTGGACGTGGACTTGGACGTGAGCTTTGTGGACGTCTTTCTTGTTTATCCTCCGGGTGACGAAGACGGTTCGAGGGTTTGTCAAAATATTTTGGACGGGGCAGAGGTGGAGGACCGTAATCGTCGTCGTTTCTTAGTTCCTCCCTATAATCAACATCAACGTCGTCATCTATTGGCAAACTAAAATTTAATTTGAGACTGTTGAGATCTCCGACGATCAAATTTGAACTAGTAAATGGTCGACCTCGGCTGTGTGACCTTAGAATAGACTCCCCTGTAAAAGAATATTCAAAATTTTAGAAATTAAACATCGCAAATGCACTATTAGTCTGGAAATTTCCAAGTATTGTCACAATAAATATTAATATAACAGAAATGGGTAAGCTATTTTAAAGGATGAATAATTATTTAATCATAATTATAATAGATGATGTATTAAATTAAAATGTCCATAAAAATCCAATTCGCGCTACCTTTTTAATTATAACGAAAAATTAAAAGTAGAAAATCATTACTCACCAAATCCCGCATGACTTCTTAAATGGTCAACTGAAGGTGGAAATGGGCTACCATGATATATTGCAAACGGATCAAGTCCGACTTGTGCATTTGAAATAGAAGTACAAAACACCGCCAGTGCTTTTAGAACCAGTAACTTCTTTAACGTCATTGTCTAGAGAGAGGTAAATGCTAACTGCACTGTGGCATAATATTGAGTACTAATGTTTATTTGTATGTGCACTTATTATTGAATTATAATTTTCTTATCAGGTAAAAACTATCTAATTAGCATATTATTGTGTAGTGGATACCATTACATCGTTCACATTACTCTATAAAAAACATCTACAAATACATCATAACTTATAACATGTTACATGGTACAGACTTTAATACTTAAGTAAGAATCTGTGTTATTTATGTACTGCATTGCTTTATTATTAATTGTATAAATATTTGCCGATGAGTATACAAAAAGAACTGCATGCAACTTCCGCTTAGATATTCAATTTAAATAAATACATATTATAGTAGATAGTGGTAGTATGTTAGGTATACGAGTATTTATTCGTGTAATATAACATTGTTATGTAGATAATTTTTACTTTTTTTAATAATTTTTGCAATTGTTATACTAGTAATTTGTAATTAAATGTTAAAGATAATATAATAAATGTTTAATACAACTTCTTAAATGCAACTACAATAGTAATAATATGTACAACAATAATGCAGTATCTACTATCTACAATTTAAGTAATACATTAATGTAGTAACACGTACACGTCTACATATTATGCAGTGTTAGTCTTACATGAACAAATCTACATTACATGCATGAGTGGCGATGGTATATATCTGTAGTTATACTCTCAAACATGTGCCTGTAGCTGTGTCCGTATTAAAGGGTAGACGCAGTTACTTATGGCCATACTAACAAATATAATTGTATTTCCCAGATCATGGAGTATACTCAATTAATTTCCAAAAATGAATGGGCCACCTAAATTAAGCTTATCTATCAGGAAAGGAGGTGTACCGACGTTTTTGTCACTTAATGTGTTGAAGTTGTTAAAATGTCCACTTTAAAAATAAATTAGAAAAACTTTTGCGGGAAAACGGATTTTATAGCATTACGCCTACGACTGCGGTTTACATGACATGCTCCTAACTAGTGATGCATATTATCTAACATCTCTTTGATTTAGCTAGCACTTGCGTATGCATCTAAACATATCCTAAAAAAAATTATTATCAAAATAATTTTTAATATTATTTTTTAAAAAAACTGGGGTGTTGGTAGGGTAGCTATTTATGTACCCATTCTATATGTCGTGTTTTCTACGTATAGAGGTAGAAATACAAATAAATAAGAGCTGATTGAACATATTTAAAGTGTCTGCTGGTGCCTCACTGATCCTTCTTTTTGTATAATTTCATTTTAGTTTATGAAATCTACTCTGAAAACATTTTTCATTGACATTTAAGAATTTCAGAATTTTGCATTCTCTCAAGCTAAAAAAAAATATTTCATCAAATCATTCTCACGCAGTAATAAAATCATGCAATAAATGCATTGCTCTTATTTATTAAAAACATTTTAAGTTTATCATTCAAATACAATTAATTTTTAGCAAAGCTTGCCACAATGTCGCTGCTGTTTCTTGCTACTATTACGTATGGTGTGTTATATGTCTATTCTAGGTATCACATAAAATTAAATATTCAGTTCATGTATATAAATTAAAGCTCCCTTCATAAAATTAATTCAGAGTAAAAAGGTATGGCTATTATTTGTAATTACTCAGGAGCGTGTAAATTGGGAACAGTATACGTGTTTATGCATAGTAAATATTGCACAATGAAGTACGTAGGTATAAAATATACATAATATTGTGTTAGACAAACAAAATTTTCTTATGCCTATAGACGCTAAACCATTTCGTAAGTTACGCCAGCGGATTAAAAATATATTTGAACATAGAAAGATGTAGAAAGTGAAATTCTTGTAGATTTGTCTAATTTTTGTTGTTCTCGTTGCTTGTAAGGTTTAGTAGGCAAGACTTATGAGGCAAAAATCAAGCGAGTCTTTTCATTCACTACTCACTACTCCTTTACCACACTTACTATATTGCTGCAGTACACACGCTAGTGGTATAATGACTATGTAATACGTAAATGTGGATTAGGAAGTCAGTATTAAAAACCTAACTGACAAGAATACAATAAATTAATATCCGCATTGAAATGCAAAGATTGTTAGGAATTTTATGTCATTATGGTAGATGCAATTAAGTTTACTAGAAAAAGGGATTCTTGATATAATAATTTAATTTTAAGAATGTGATCTTATAAAAAGTAACTGACATTGTAAAAATAATTGACCCCAAAATTAATTGCAAATTAAAACTAATTATGCGATGTAATGGTAATTATTTTTCAGGAGGCTCAGGAAATTGTTAATTCATTCATTACATTAATTTTAATTGTGAACACAATAAAGTACAATTAAACCATTAATGCATTATATAGTTAGGTTAGTATTAACATTTTTGTGAATTATTCCATTATTTATGTAAAACAGGTTAACTGATTTCATTTCGCGTAAATCTTATTACTTAAATAAAGTTGAAATACAATCACAACTACCTAATTGTACGGATAAAATGCTCAACATATGAATTCATCACACTTTAAATGTTGCTTTTAATCGTATATCATCAATTGATTTGATTGTAGACTAACTTTAATAAATTTAGAGAAATGTCATTTCAAACCAATGTCTTTCTAATTTGAGTCTGTCCTTGACTACAAGCCATAATTATATGTATTTAGTACCTATTAAATAATGTGACGGTAGTATCTCTACATAGTTAAGTAATGAAGTTAATAACGGTGTCCTTTTACAATATTTTTGACAATTGACAATAGCTAATTTTTGTTAATCCGAATGATTTCAAATAATAAATGAATGCATAGATTATTAACGTACTATAAATACAAGCATTTTAATTGAGTCATTATATGCAATTTAATTATTTAGTATGGATTGATCAGCTACTCATAAAAACTTGACTGCATTATTTAATTGTAGCAGATGGATTAAAATATCATTGAAGAAAGTATCATTGAAGTCTCAACGCAACTATGATAGCTAAATTATTTACTACGCTTATTTTGTTTGTTATGATTTCCAAGATTTTTCATGCTGAAGGATACCGAGGAGGTCATAATGGACACGGTATTAGACATGGAACTAAATTAGCATAAATTAATCGACAAAATCCGACCTTATCATGTTAATTTTACCCACAATTTATTTTTTATATTTTTATTGAAGCCGATGACTATGAATATGCAGACTACGGAGGAGGAGGGAGACAACATAGAAGTTAGTTAAACATTAAAACAAATGAATAATTATGAAATTGTAATAATTCATTATAATATTATGCAACAATTTATGGTGAAAGATCAAACATAACACTCTAGAACATTTCCATAATCGATATGGGCTTTCTGTTCAACTCTTGAATACCTTTTAATATTTTACAAATATAATTAAATAGCCTCCTTATATTATGTGACAAGATAATTCCTTCATTGCTAAATAAGCAAATATAAATATTTTATGCTTTGGTAATGCAGAAAGAAGAAAACTTGAAAGGTACAAAAGATATCATTTTATAGATAATTATAATTAATGAATCCGTTAGTTACGATGGTTTCACCTATTCCCTACAGTAAAATATCCCAAACTGTACAATTTAGTAGAAACTAATTCAGCCTTTTGCATGAGATGAAATTTCATTGTCATTGTCAGTACTTCCTGGGTCCTTCTGACAATCTTCAGTTGGTAAAGACAATGTACTTGAAGAAATTAACCTTCCACAAACTTTGAACAAATTAATTTGAATTGCTTTAGAAGTATATGGCGATTGGATGTGGACCTACTGGAAAAAGTCACATTAATTGAAGATGCCCAAATGGTGGATAGCATGACGGAAATGTTTATCAAAAGGTTTAAATGGTGCGGAGCAATAATGGACAAATGTTAAAATAATGATAATAAATGTCACAATGGAAAATAAAAATTGACTGCTTTTGTAGACAACGAAATGGACAATTGCTAATTTTATACACTAACTAGTTGTAGTAGATAGGTGGGTTCCAAAAATCAGGATTTTGGGTGATTTGTTGATTTTCAAAAAATACAACAAAATATAATGATATAGGTTGCACCATAAAATCCTGTTGCTGTTGCACTTGAGTTCAAAAATATCTCCTGGCAAACTACAGGTGTATGATGATTCACCTAAAATCTCTTAATACTTCTTAATCCACCCGCACTTAATTACCCTAATACGATATACATACCTTCATATGTATAAAATACTTTTAGTCCTTAAAGACAACTACACGGAAGGGAGGGCCCTTGACCGCTGTTAAAAGATTAAAAGATTTTAGGCAAATCAGTATGTTCCCGGTTACTATCCAGTTTATTAAAAGTACAATTGTACTTTTAATAAACTGGATAGTAACCACTATAAAAGACCAGCGACCAACATTTTTAGTGTAATCTCTCATCACCCCACATAATACAGTCCGTTTTTGGTCAAATCTCACATCACCCCAATAAGATGGGGCGGTTTGAGAAAGTAAAATTTATCCTTGCATTGAAATCCGTTAACACAATTCAAAAAGGTTGAACCGTTTAAAAGTTACAAA
>JAQFYC010006723.1:0-11705 GCA_034694165.1 Tomocerus mixtus
TGATGGAAAAGTGGACACACACACACACACACACACACAGACAGGAGCTCTACATAAGCCCTGGGTCGGGCTAAAAAGTGGACACGGACACACACACACACACAGACAGGAGCTCTACATAAGCCCTGGGTCGGGCTAAAAATGCTACTCCAGAAAATATAATACATAATTAGCAATCGCCCTACGAAGAACTTGGAAAAGAAAGTGACTATTCAGTAATTCTTTACGTCATGGGACAAATTGTCCCGGACAACTGTAACTCCCAATTATCCGTAATTCTGAAGAACATATAAAACAAATTAGACCAAGATTTTCTTTTGAATACGATTTTGCGGAGAAATATCTAGAGAAAGCGTTGGTAAATTATCACACCGCATGTATGGCATTGTCCCCATTTGTTGAGCAAAAGATTGCAATTACAATGACATGTCCAGCAGAGGGGATCCACATATAAAATCCAAGAACAATTGCACTCTAATTAAAACTCAATGGCCTTTCAGAAACATTCTATATTCATCGTCGCATTTTATGGAATTATGAGTGCTGCTGTCGACTCTACTTCTGCAAAGATGGCAAACGATACAATTACAAATTCAAAAAAAGTTGGGATTCAGGAAGTCAAAAATAGTTAATATTGTCTAAATTGTCCCACATAAGTATATAAGTAAAACATTGGCTTCTATAATCCCCAAGAGTGATAATGACAAAACGCCGCTGAACCAGGATAATCTCAACATCATCTTTGGGCTACTTCCTATTGCATTTTGGCAGCCTTGGTATTTTCCTTTGTACAGTTTAATTCTTAAATGAAAATGTAAACATCAATTAAAATTCTTGTGACAGTTCTGGAAAGGAAAAGACTGTAGTTGGTGATTAAAAGTGTTGGTTTTGGTGGCTGTGTTTATTAGTTGTTAGTTTAGTAGTAAGAGCAGTTGCTATTTCTTAATATGTCATGTCATATGTACTATGCTGAAGGCGAAGACTGTATATTATGTTTGTAATTTCGTAGACACGTGAATTAAACCAACTATCAGATATCACCAGGTTCTTATTTACCTCTATCAGGGTTGCAATTTATAATGAGTTTCTATATTTTATTTCATTAGCAGAAACATGTGGTTATGATGACTTTACTTGGAATGGAATCTTATAGAAGAGGTAGAATGCTCACAGTTAATCACAATAAATAAATGATTGTATATATAAGCAGTAAAAAGAAAGCTTAATTCTGTTCTCTAGCCTATTCAACTGAAAGTTTTTTTAAACGCTTACACTTATTGATTGGTAGGCAATGATTATTTTTAATAATTCTATTTGCCCACAAAGGTGGCAACCTTTTGGAAGGGAAAGTTTTCTGTTCTGGCCTGACAAGAACATTTAGCAGCCACTCATTATCAAATATTAAATTTAATCAGTTGATAATTTGAATTTTGACGTCTTTTCTACATTCATTTAGTACTTACTTCTGAGACATACTAAAATAATTAAATAAATGTTAAATTGAGTAAACTGTAAGCTTCTAAGAAGAGATGCACATTATTTGGTATTTTTTACGATCTTTTGTCTGTAGACTGTCGACCGTAGACATAGTAGCTCATTAAATACATAATATGAATGTACCTACTTACTGAAACATTTCAGTTAAATTCCAAACGATTCAAGATAGCAAAACAGAGCTAAGAGAGCTCGAAAAACTGTTTAACATAACTTTGATGATTTGTGTAAAGCAATTGAAAAGTTATTAATATTGTTAAGGTTTTTTTTATTATTTGATAATGTTATATTAGGTTGTTGCTCTAAATCTTTTGCTTAAAATTGGTGGTATTGTCGTCGTCGTACTATAATAAGGGTATTACGGTAGTTTGCCCTATTATGTCCCAGAGGCCTTTTGAAAAGTCTGAAGTTAATCAGCTAGAAATATTTTATCTATCTAAACCTCTTATGATACGTAAGCTTGGTTTAATAGAAATCATGACTGTGCTTAAATGTTTTTAAATAAATAGTTTGAAATTCCATCGAACGAAGAAATTATTTGGTACTCGCAGCTAATGAAATATTTTTCTTAGCTCTATTCATGCATAAGTGGCACAGAAATATTAATCACCCATTAGATTGCACTGACGCTGCCAATTCTGTTTCTTTTACGTTATTAAATTATTTATTTGATGCTTTCCTGACAATAGTGTAAGGTCTCCACAAAAAGCGAAGCTTTTGACCAATCTTAGTCAATAATGAAGTGCATGATAGTGTCATTAACTCGAGGAAGCCAATCTGATTTCTAATGTATGGCGATTGACAGATATAAATAGAAAACAACTTAAAAAACATGTTTTCCAGTCATTTGTGTAGAATCCTTCGTGGTACTAACACATAAACATATAACGTGTACTAACATAGTCCATTTGCCCACTTTAGAAAATAATAGTTACACATTACAGACTGTACTATAGGCAGATACGTGAAATACTGTAGGGATGCTTCTATTAACGATTTTTAGGTCTTCATTCGTTGGTTTATTATTTTTTTGCCAATATTTTTCATATTGTTCTTCTATTAGCTTACCAGAGCTAATAGAGCACGAAGTAGAAAAACATTACAAACCTGAAACACTTCGTTTGATTACAAGTAAAAGCGGAAGGGAAAGTTTTAATTGGGAGATAGTGAGATTCTACCCTCAGTTGCACAATAAACTTAACAAATTTAATCGATTGGATCTTCATCACACATTTTACACCTCAATAGTCATAGTCTGGCTTGGGTACGACGACAAAACTGAAAATATATACTCAGATATTTTAGGAGAAATAGAAGAATGCGTAAATCGTCGATGGGATCGTTTAGTAGTCATCGGATATAATAGTCAGCTGGAAATTTTGATGAAGAATAAAATTGTGAAAGAATTAAGACAGAAAATTGGGGTATCCCTGGACAAAAATGAAATATGGGTGGATCCTATAGTATACGCGGGCGGGAAAATGGAAAATGTGAAATCGATTTCAGATATCGTGATAGCAAATCCAATGGGCTCAAATCTTCGCGGTCGTCATTTTAAAGTCTCTGGTTGTGAATTCCCTCCATGGACTCACAAAATTGGGGAAAAGTTGAATGGCGAAAGTATTTTAGAAGGCAACTTTGTGAGTATGCTAAACACAGCGTCGGAAAAGTTTAATTTCACCTACGAGGCGGCTTACACCGGATGGGAATATGGGACCCTTCATGAAAATGGAACCTGGACGGGGATGCTAGCAAATGTTTTGTATCCCGAAAGAGGTTACGAATTCACATTTTGGTTAGGGAACGACATAAACTACCCTGATTTTGACTACCCCAGTTATTTAGTCGAAGCGGAAGTATTTTTTGTTGTGGGACAGCCGAAAACTGAAATCCCGTGGAATGCTTTTCTCCTCCCGTTTTCAAAGACTGTGTGGGCTTTGGTCGTTTTGAGTTTTGTTGTTCTCGGGATTGTGCAATCCATTGCAACATATTTAAAAGTGGGAAGAAAATGGACATATAATGTTTATGATTCCGCTACTTTTCAGCCAATGGCTTTGGCAATGGAACAAGGACTTCAAGATATTCCTAAAGGAATTCGATATTTCAGCCTCGTTTGGCTCCTAGCATGCACTATTTTGGGAACCGGTTATCGCTCAACTCTAAGGACCAATTTAATGTTCCCAACCCCTGAAATCATACCTCTGACCGTGGAAGAACTTGGAGAACGAAGTGACTACTCAGTTGTTTTGTATGTTATGGGGCAACTCGAACTTTCCATAATGCGCAACTCCCAGGAAGACCACGTGAGAAAAATTAGACCAAGACTATCCTTTGAATATGAAAGCGCGGAGAAATGTCTAGAGAAAGCGCTTTTGAATTACCACACGGTGTGCATTGCTTGGTCGCCATTTTTAGAACAGGAGATAGCAATGACGATGACCTTATCTAGCAGAATGGATCCCTTGGTAAGATCCAAAAATAATTACAAAAGGATTTCAAACTCAATGGCTTTCCAAAAATATTCAATATTCGTGGATGCTTTTTTTGGAATTACTGGCGCTGCAAGCGACTCGGGATTGATGAAAAGATGGGAAGTTTTAGCTAATTTAAAATTTAAAAAACTGGGAATACAAAAGGTTAAAAATGATACAGAAGGTGAGGTGTACAAACATCTGTTAGCTTTAATGTCCCAAGGCGATAACGATAGAACTCCATTAACTCTTGACAATCTCAAAATCGTTTTTGTGTTACTTCCAATTGGATTTTTTATCAGCGCCTTGCTTTTTGCCCTTGAGAAATGTTATTTCGCATTTAGGATAATTAAATTGACGCCAGTTCTTCTTGACAATGAAAATAATATCCAAGGCGCACTATCATCAAACATTAAAACTAATCAGAGCTTTAGTGCTGATTACCTTTCGCCAATTGAATTTAATGACACGGATCTTGTTCATATTCAGCTAGACCCTAAATAATGGCTAAATTATTTAGTCAACCCACATACCTTACTCCGTGTCACACGAATGCATGCAAAACACTGGCTTTAATTTAAAAGAAATGTGTAATACTGCATTTTTCAAAGTAAAATAAAATTGATTATTGTGCTATAAACGTCACGTTGTTGTCACAATGTATATCTTTGTACTGAATTGAATTGGTTGGTGTGGAACTTCTTAAATAAAAACATTTAATTCGTAACAAATGTCTCATTTTATTGACCGAAACATGACCTATACGAGACTGGTGTATGCAATCGCAATGTAAAGCCAGACAGACTTTATTATAGTACATCACATAATGTATACGTTATGCTGTACGATACTTTCTCCAAAGTACAACAGAATATTATTTGAATGTAAAGGGAAAAAAACGTAGCTATTTTCTGTATATTATACTCAAAGTAGATTTCCCTATAACTTACGGTTATTTATCTATGAGTATTTACATATTTGAGTGATTGTTCCCTACTGTACACTGTACCTATACAATAAGTAACAGACCCTTCCAGATAAATCATAATCGCTTTCTAAGAAGGCACATAGCTAGGTAAACCATAAATACAAATAGTTATAAAAATTTTAATCTTTCCGTCTTTCAGTCGCTCAAGCTACGCACATAATAATATACCTCTCCTCTAATTACAGATATATTAGCCTGCTTAAAACTTAACCACAGGATTGTTGTATTGTATTATTCATTTTCGTTTATATTTAACTAGCCTAAACACCTAAACGATAGAGAGAGGATTAGCCTGATATTTTTAGGCCCTAGTGCCTTTATTCTTGTTTACCTGCTGCATGAACAACTATCCTTAAAAATCTTTCACTGAACAATACCCAACCCAAAAAAAACAATTATTTTTTAAAATCTATTATTATTTCAATGCATACTGCATATTTACAAGCAAACTCTAGGCGGTGTACAATTTTCCTGGTGTTTTTCATGACGGTCTGCAATATTCTGGAGACAAAATCGTTCGGAAATTATGGTAGGTAATAATTTACAATTAGTATGAAACTGTGCATTAAGTTCCTGATCTTCCGGTAGATATTTACTTTCCACCTACCTGAAGTACCTATTTTCATATATTGTACAGGTTACCAACATAATTGCGCCATGAACGATTTACAAGGTTCTCCAGGAACTACTAAACTGTTGTCAGACTGCCCGGCAGCAATTTCTAATTTACGAGCTGGAATAAATCCCACAATTGTCGCTAAAGTGGTAAATATTTAATTTGAAGCTTTTCAAATCTCAGTCAAGTTATTTTTAAAAGGGGCCGAGCTTGTAATAAAATACCCGGCCTTACTAGCATGCTTATACACTAATAGCCCAAATAGCCCTGGTTACGATTCCTGAAACATTGCTATTTATTTTCTTATATTATAGAATAAACAATCGCTGGTGTGCTGTCCGAATGTAGAAAGAATAAGTAAAAGAAGTAAGTTCATTCTTATTCATGCTTTGAATTTGTAAACAATCATTTTGCTAAATGTATTGCATACAATGGCATATTATAAATTGATTTTTGTCATAATTAACATAAGTGGAATTCTTATGAGAATGGTCAATTAAGGACATAACTTTAAATATATAACGTTTACATATATTAATTCCCAAATTGTATAATTACTATTATAGAATGCAGAGAATTTTCAGCCTTTACGCCCTCGTTGCTCACTAGTCCCTATCAATTGTCACAAGAAGCGTATCTTCCACCTGCAATCGAGATAAATAAACCCCAATACCCAGTGTATGCCGCTGTAAACGGGCAAGCTGCTTTAATGGGACAACTTCCTCATATGGTAGGATATTAATTATATTGAAAATTATTTTATTCTGTTTAATTTACAATAATTATAAATTATTTTAATTATTGAGCATAGGTATGTAAATACTTTACATTATGTAGTATACCGTACATGTTCATAAACAGAATACAAATATATCAGAGGCCGACACCGAGAGAAATGCCTCGGCGGCGTCGGCTGTCCGATATCACCGCCTTTGTTAATAGTTAATGGGTCAAAGATCAGTTTAAAACTGTGTATATTTTAGAAAATTTTTCGTAATCCAAAATTGCCCAGGAAGTTCATTTTAGGGTAGAAGCTGGTTTTGGGACAAAAATTTGAAAAATTAACAAAAGTTTAAAAAATAGATTTTTATTTTCAATCTGGCCTTTGACCTATTAAATATCCCAGATTTTGATGAAACCAAGTTTTAATGAATTACATTAAGTTGGGCTTTCGAATGATTAATATAATGTCGGGTTACCAATCCCTAGTTAGGTTAGTAGCTAATTAAATACACTGATACTTTTAACTGCCTCACCCTTATTGTAACATGGGCCCGACCGACTTTGACATTTGGAGTTTTAATGTTGAATTGATTGTTGTGAAGGTTGCAATCGGGTATTGTTCGGTTATAAGGAACAATAGGAATAGATCCGTTGAATGCGAGTATAAATGCGGTGGGACACTAATATCAGAAAATTATGTTTTAAGTGCAGCACACTGTGTAACCAACTCCAGCAGGTGCGTTACAACCTTTTCATTTATTGTATACAAAGTGATCATTATGTTTTCTAAAATGCTGTTATATATTTAATTCTTAACCTGAAATATAATCAAGACCTTTGTTAAATAAATCTTTAGGCCTAGGACAGTGCTTCTCGGTGACAATCAGCTAAAGTGGACATCAGAAGGCAGCAAATACCGAAAAATTGTCCGTATCAAAAAGATAATTATTCACCCTGAGAGAAAATATAAATATAACGACATCGCACTCTTTGAATTAGCGCAGCCTGTTAAATTATCAAAATTTGCACGTCCGGCTTGCTTACCCCAACCAGAAGATCGACTAGAAGTCCAAAGAGTTTGCAAAAAATAACTTCTATCTTTTGCATTTCAATTTTTAAGTTTTTTTTAAAGTGTGCGTATTGTTGTGCTTCAGAATTTTTCAGGGTACGAGGTTTTGTTAAGTGCGGGAGGTTGGGGTTACACATCGGGAGTACCAGGAAATCGCACAATTAGCAACACTTTGCAAGTAGTAAATTTAAAGCGAACGCCTCAAAAGACATGTGAAGATCATTTTAACGACCATCCCCAACGAGCTGTATTGTACCCCTCCGGGATTCTACGGTCGCAATTTTGTGCAGGGGATTCACGAGGGGGGCATCAGGACACTTGCAATGTATGTACATACATATAGATAATTTAAATACGAGCCTTTATTTTAGTTTTGACAAATTACATTTAATACTACAATAATTCGTCCATTTAGTATATCAATGTTAGTACTGCATGCTGAAATCTCTAACAAACATAAAAGCGACAACTCTTATTGTTTTCCTAAAGGGGGACAGCGGAGGTGGAATCGTCTTGGATCACTCAGAGTCAATTGATGATGATAAGGAAAAACTAAAATTCTATTACCTAATAGGTATTACATCATTTGGCTCTGTAGATTGCAGTGGGACTGAGCCAGGTGTCTATACAAATGTGCAATCTTATTTAGACTGGATTGAAAGTATAGTTTGGCCTTATTAGTCATATTTAAATTCTGAAAACTTTTTAAGCAAATTTTTAAATTAAAATAATACTTAAATAATCTTACGGATTTTATAGAAATAAATGATACTGATTAATAACCTATCAAATAAACTATTTGTAACACGTTCAGTAAAAAATAAACCAAGTTTTTTTATGTTTTGAGTTTTGGCTATACCACGGCCGCTATGCTAATAATGATAGGATATGTACCCAGAAAACCCATGTTAACTCATTTTATGAAAAATGTAACGGATTCTCTATACATATATATAACATAAGGAAGGAAAGGAATATTTTCTTTGGCAATCAAATAGTCCATCAAATAGTAAAACCAATCAGAGCTGTGCTGATTACTTATTACCTTTAGCAGTTTGGATTAAATTGGACATTTTGCCTGATTTGAAATAATGCCTAGTATTATTTAATCATCAACCGCTACCCCTTACGGTTTATAACACGAATACATGCAAATGCAAATACTGGCTTACAGCAAAATTTAATTAAAATCTCAAAATAAAATAAAATTATGATGTTATTCTTTAAACATTTAAAAGACATTAAGCCCTTGAACTGCATCTGCATTACATGTACTATATTAGTAAAAAATTGTTGTAATGAAATTATTTATTTGGGTTGGCATTTTTGTTAAACAATTTTGACACTAACATTTGAAAAGTTCACAGTATATTATTATTTCAATGAATACGCATTTGAAAACAAAAGCCTCGCGTTGCACAATTATGCTGTTGTTTTTAATGACAGTTACTATTAACAGTCTTGAGACAAAAGCATTCTGCAATCGGAATTATGATAGAAGTAACCAGTTACAATTAAATACTATTAAATTAAACATTGCATTACATAAACAATTTCCCTTCTAAACTTCGTGATCTTTCCGTTGATATTTACTTTACACAGTATACCTAAAGTACTTAACATTGTTCCTGTAGGTTACCAATATAATTGCAATATGCACCATTTACAAGGTTCTCCAGGAACTACTAAACTCTGTTGTCAGAGTTTAGTAGCTTAGTAGTCATTTCATCTTCAAATGCTCGGGAATATTTTTCTGTAAATGCATTTCAGTTCTTGCTCTGACAATCTTTATTTTACATACTATAGAGGTATTTTTTAATAATTAATTTAATGGAGAATTTTCTAGAAGGAAGACAGAATAGCGCCATAATATATATTAGGACATAATTATGCTCCCAATATGTAGTAGTATAATATACAATTTAATTGCCACATTTTGTTCTAAATGCTCTCAAGAAAAATTATTTTACACTTGCAATTGATTTAATATTTAAATATTAAAAAATATTTCGATTTCCCAAATAAGAAATCAATTGTGATATTTAACATAAATGCATTATAATTATAACTAATAGCGTAATAAGTATATGCAGGCCTATTTATTGTTAAGTTAAATATTAAAATCTATATAGAAAAGTTTCCAATAATGTTGTATAATAAATACACATCCTATCAATTAGCAATCACACAAAAACTTACAAAACAGTCATTTAGCACAATAAAATATAATAAGTAGTTCGACTGACAACAAGCACACCTGCATCTAATCTTTCTGCTGTTAAATTCAAAGGCACGTAATGCATTACTCAAATGCAATAGAACGAGTCAGCCTTAAAAACGAATGCAACAATGCAAGTGCATTGAACTAATTATTCCACTTCCGCTTTCTATAATAAATTATGTATTTAAACTTGTTTCATTTCAGTTTCGCTTTATTGCCTTCCTCCTGCTAATCTACCTACCTACAATATGTAACAGTAAAATAAAGTATTATAATTGTTCCCCATTCCTACTCCAATGGTCTCTACCTTAATTTAATGTACATTCTAATATAATAGTGAAGGGCCCAAAAAATTCCATAATCTATGAATTACTCTATCTACATTGACATAAGATAACTAACTATGCAGACAAATGACAAGAAGAAAAGGGATATTATTATTATATTTGGCGACATATTTTGTACAAAATTTCCGCCAAAAGTGAAATATATAAGGCATATTATGATATTTATTTCAATTTAAACAAATTATTAAGTAGAATAGAATAGAATAGAATATGGCTTTATTGTGTTTCTCAGACAATCATCTACATACACAAAGCATAATGATTAATTTTTGTTTTTTTGTCGAATATTTTGGTATAATGGCACAAAATTGCAACTTAAGTTATAATACACATTTATTTCCTCATTGACAACATTGGCTAAATATAGGGAAGACCCCACAAACAGACAGCAACCCACACACTTTGGCACGGGAGGTTACCTTTTTAATTAGTAAATCAAAATTACACTACCTCTTACGAGAAAATCCTATAGCTCAGTTAACAACAAAGGAACATGTGATATTAATACATAGCGATATAGATGTTAGTTTATACCTTTACAGCAATTCTAAAGTATTTACCTCTCCTCACACGTGGGAGGGGATATTAATTTACAATAATTATTATGCGATTAATATTATGGCTGAAATAATGCTCAGTTAGACGAATATTATAGGGGTAAGATGAATATGGTATTCTAGCTAGGAAGCTGGAACATTATACACTCATAGGAAACAAAATACACAATATTATTATGCTGCATACTTATTGTCTGATGAACTAAGAAGTGTATGTAGCCACTTTCATAATTTACATTGCCATTCAACTTTTTACTTAATTCAAGTTAGTTCAGTTTCGCTGTAAAAAGAAACCGTTGACTTGTGCGCTTTAATATCATTACATTTATTATTTCACTCTCTCAGTGATCCTTTCGCCTTGAACAATACAAGTTTTACGTTGTTAAATCAGATTTTTAAAGTAATATGTTATTGTGAAAGGCCGACACAATTGGTTTTGTGGTTAAGTCATAAGTGGAAAATATTTCAAGAATACAAATATTTTGTTCATTTAAATTAATTTCAGAAAAATATTTTAAAACACGCTAAAATATTACTGAAATATTACTAGTATTATGGCTCTTTTTCCAAAGGCTATTTTACAAAGTTTGTCAACTGCGGGTATAGGGCTCGTGTGGTTACCATTTTTGTATTACACACTTTCGGCTATATCTATAATTGCTGCAGTTTGGCAAAACGCAGATATTACTCGTGATGCCAAGTTAAGTAAAACAGATACGGCAGATACATTTGATTTCATCATTGGTACGTGTGTGTGTGCATGCCTCTCTGATTTACTTAATAATTTTAAAATATATATTTTATATTCTTTCGTCACATAGATAACGTCAAATTATGTTTTGTTATATTTTTATTAGTTGGAGCCGGGTAAGTTAAGGTCCTTTAAAGATCCGACAGACTGCTGCAGTTGCCTCTTTGATTGACTACGTTAATTAGAAAATGTAACATTATATATTTAAAGGTCTGCAGGAAGCGTTGTGGCGAATAGACTCTCGAGGCACTACAATGTTTTGCTTCTCGAAGCAGGAGGTTAGTTCATTTCTTGAAAAAATTAAGCTATGCTATAATAATATATATATGTTTGTCTTGTTCGTAGTTGTTTTGAAAGTAGTCTAATTAAACAATCCCCAATTTAGCCTGATCTACCGTATTTCACGAATTAGTATCCCTGGGGAATTATTATTTCAAGCATACTTTTAAAGCCAAAAAAGTGCACATG
>JAQFYC010006724.1:0-11701 GCA_034694165.1 Tomocerus mixtus
AAAACTACTATTTCTTGAGTTATTGATAGAGAAAGTGAGAGAAAATACCAGGTGAGTTCATTCTGGGCCACCCTGTATAGTATGTATAATGATATGTGTCATGTCGTCCGAGCGGGAGAATTGTCACTTGTCTCGTGTGCCTGTTGGCTTGGTTTGTATGTAATTGTAATCCGAATTAGTATCTTAATTAAAGTTAATTAAAAGTTATGTTAATATAGCAAAGTAATCCAGTCGTACTCGGTCAGCTATTACTTGCATATATTACACAAAACATAAAGTTTTACAAAATATTCAATCAAAGTATACTTTTGGCATTGTTGATGAACCTTTAGATGAATCACTTGCGTTTTTAAATGACATTCATGAAATATTAAAAACCTGTGACAAAATTGCTTCCATTGAAACCACAGGGTGGCTTAACAATTATCAAAAGTTAATCCGCTTATTATTACTATTTGTAGTTTCTATATTCATTGAGATAAATACTGTATGCATGGAGTTTACTACTCTTAACAGTGCCTGATACAATTAGTGTTTTTATTGCAGTACATAGAGCTAGGAATAACATCTCTTTTGAGATGGAGTGGAACATTTTTTGTCCTGTGTTATTATTACGCATGATTATGTGTAAGTAATTTAAAATGTATTGTCGGATTCAGCAATTTTGTCGTTTTGTGTGATTTGAAGATGGCGTGTTATAAAATTAAACGTGGCGAGGATACTATCGTTTTGGTAGTTCAACGGGACAAGCCGTAAGAGGGGTGTCGGACTCGTGTTGCTATAAGGGAGTTAGGGGGCCGATATCGTGACTGTAGGGACGGTTGTTATTTCCTTCCCTTGGAAGATGTTGAGGGGGTCATGGTTACCGAAGAGTCGCCAACTACTGTGGGTGTTTGCGTTCAGACAGAAGAAATTGTTGCTTGTTGGTGGTCAGAACGTTTGTAAGTTTGTATTATGGTATGTATGTGGGGGCGATTGGTTTTATCTTATTATTTTTGGTTTTATTGGTTTCAGGACCTTACTTACTTTGATGTGTTGTGGTGGGCTTGGTATTTGGTGGACTCTTAAGAAGTAATTTCGATTAGATTGGTGGGGTCAATGGTTATGTTTGTTACGATTTATGTTGAGCTTTTCATAAATATGATAAATATAAGATTAATTTTGAATTTTTTCTGTTATGTAGTTGTGGTTTATTTAACTCAAAATTCTCCTGGGGTGTATATTTTGGGTTCGCATAATTTTTAGTAAGTATGTATAGGTATGTTTGAAGGGTATATTGAGTGGTATAAAGGGTTTGATCCCTTCATCACATTAGATACTTTTACTGCGGGCAGGCTGGCTAAATTTAAGAGTAGGTGGTCCTTCATTTTTGAAGGGCGAGACAATTATTTAAATACTTGGGTATATTTGGAAAGCCTTGGGAGGGAGCATAACTATGTAGACGTACGCGTTAGTTTCATGATTCGAGAGTTAAAGGTTAGTAGAGTTTCGGATGGTTATTTTGTTTTCGGCACAGGCGATGTTGGCAACAACAGGTTTGGTGTCCGAAGGCTGGTGGCTTTAGATCTATTAAGGCGGCAAGCAGGACCGATCTCATTTGAGATTCAGCTAGAGATTTTGGAGGATAAGGTTTGCAAAAATTATACGCCATTAGAAATAGAGAGGAAGAATTTCGTAGCGGGTATGGCGTCCAGTATGTTTGGTGTCGCCCTGGTTGGTCAACTATCTTTAATGAAGGCTGCCTTAATGTCGAATTTAAAAACAGATTTAGAGATTGTAATTTGGGGTGGTCGTTTTGGGGAGACGAAATTGCAGGTGCATAGTTTTGTGGTTCTAATGCATAGTGTCAGTATAAAGATGCTCTTTTCCGGGGATGAGGCAACTGGGAAGGTGTGAAGGATTGGTTTTTCCTTTTTATCTATCAGTAAGGCTCAAATATTAGTTGAGTATTTCTATACAGGACAATTAATATTAGACTTTAAGGATGGCGGTAGTTGTTTACAATGTTTACTGTGTGCATGTGTTTGCTGGAAAATAGAAGGGATTTCGCCTCAATAAGGGATGTAGTGGCGTCTAGTAGTGACGTGTGGGATTTTGATGGGGAGGAAAGTAGTGAGGACGAATTTTATATATGTAGAAAAATTTTCAAACCTGATGCCAGTGGGAATCCTACTGGTGTTTAGAAATTTAGTTGTGAAAGAAGTTTAGCAGAATTACTGCTTGGTAGAAAGAGGGAAACATTAGGGGAGGAGGCTAAGGGGAATGAGATGTCTATTAGTAAATCTGTCTCTGTTTTAGATTCTGCTAACGAAGGTAGAGAGAAGGAGTGCGATTTTTGTGGCAAGGTTTGTATTTCTAATAAGTGAGTTAGGAACCACTGTAATTTAAAGCATAGGGATTTGAGGTGTAGAAGGTGTAGTATAGGTATTTACTCAAAAAAGCAACAGAGAGACAATGAGATTGATTGTGGGATGGGTGGGGAATGAGAAGGGAGTAATAGGGTTGTGGCAGAAAGGCAGGCGAGAGATTGTGTTGTCAAGAGGTCGCGTAAAAGGAAGCGGTCGGTGGAAGTAGACTCTACGGAAGGTGGGGATTTTGGCGATTGTATTTCTGTGGTTGACGGTTCAGTTTCAGGGATGGCTGCTGTGGACCAAGATATTGTCGTAAGTTATTTATTTTTAAGTGTCTTCATGTGATTGATTGCAAGCAGTAGCTATGGCTGTGGTGATAATAATGTATGTATTATTGAGTAAGGAGTTGAGAAAATATCATTCTGTAATTGTTATATAGGTGGTGGCGACGTTACCGGGGAGTCAAGTTTTGGAGTCTCCTGAAACTGATACTCAGTATGAACAGCAGTGCAAGCATTGCACTAAACGGTACATGTACCGTAGTTCTTTGCTTCGACATATGCAAAAAAGCCCACAAGGGCCCGAGGCGGAGAAGGGGAAGGCCAACAACGAGAAGGCATGTCACTGTTGGGAGTGATTTTTCGGGAAGCTCGGTAAGTTGTTTATTAAAAAGTGTGGCCGTCTGTGCTGCACAAGTTGGATTTATGTGCAAAAGGTTTCGTTTTTTTTTTTTTAATTTTAGGATGGAGGGGGAGAGGGGCAGAAGAAGTTGGCAATATTGTTGCATCGTGTAGATGCTGAGATGGTATCCAATTCCGATGGGGCGGGCACCTGCCCTGGTAAGCGTGAACTTGTTTTACTGTAGTAGTTGACGTATGAGTGAGAATGTAAAATTTGCTGAGTTAATGTTGATATTATAATTTTTCGTTTTTTTTTGTTTAGGGGATTGAAGAAGAGGGAGCGACTATAATGCTTTTTGGGAGCGAGGAGGCGACAGTGGGGGAGCTTACCGCAATTACAGGTGGACTGTCGAGTCTTTCTTTGATTTCCATGTATTATGGAAGTGACGAGGTATTATTATCTTTTATCGAGTTATTGTAATTATTTTAAATATTAATATTGAATACGATTTTAATTGAGTCAATTTGTTTTAGGATGACTGCTAGGGAACCGGTGTTGGAAATATTGATTGTGGACAGTGCAGTTACATTTCTTGATAGCTTAGTATGTGTTTTAAAAATTATTAAGTGTAAATTTTGTGTAGGCTTATTATTTATTATTTATTGAGTGTAGTATGTATGTAGGTTTATTATTTGTTAAGCGTAGTATGTATGTAGGTTTATTATTTGTTAAGTGTAGTATGTATGTGTTAGTTGTGTGTTTGCTATGTAGTATGTATTCTCCTTCACTTTCTCTCTAATTTTCCTAGCTTTCTTACCAAAGGAATTTTCTATCCATCCCTCACCAAAGGGATTGGTTTTCCTCAACTAGGGAATTGTTTCTATAGCTCCCTCACCAAAGGGATTTGTTTTCCTCACCAAAGGCATTTCTATTTCGGGCCCGGCCGGGGCTTATTGAGACAGGCTACCATTGCCGATCGACTTTTTTTTATCATTTGAGTAGGTCCTTGTTACCCTATCTAGCTGATAGCTTACTTATCTAACTTGCTTTTAAAATTAATTACTTATTCTAATTTTGGGTATGTTATGTGGAGTACATTGTGTATTGTATTTTGGTATGTATGCATATGTATGGAATAATTTATTATGTAAAATACGGTGTGTGTACTATATTGAGGTATTTATGTATATGTATGGATTAATGTATTGTGTGGAATGTGTGGTTTCGGGTATAACACTGTCATTTGGGAAAGTCTCAGTTTTCCTTCCGGATGTCTGGTAGTTTTTCGTAAAAGTGGAATTGTCTTGGAGGAGAGGAAAGGAGTTGGAGAAATTATAAAACATGTAATTTTAGTTTTAATATTCCCGAATTCTATGGGAATTGTTTGATTAGCCCAACGGTTTGTAATATGTAACTGCACTGTGCCTTAACTTATAATTTTCTTTTGTTTGAAGTTAGTACAATAAAATAACTTTGAAATTTATATTCTGTTTGCAGCCAATAGGGTGATACGATTTATTAAGGGATTCTTGCCGGTTGTTGCCCTAAGGTGTGGTGTTTACCATAGCACTAAGTTACCCCGGGACGCAGCGTGTAGTTATTGTTTGGTGGGGTTATTGTTTCACGGTGTATCAGTTTCAACATAAAGGAGATTTTGGGGATTTTGTTATTTAGCTTAAACCTGAAGCCAAGAAATACAAATGTGATGTAGGTAGGTATGACTAAAGCTACTATTGCTGTAAGGAACAACAAACACACCGTCATATTATTTAGTAATAGCTATAAGGTACGTTGAAATACTACTTTATACCTATTCTCGCATTTAGAATGATTTTTCATTCTAAAAGTTTACCATGGTTAGTCTGTAAGGCCAATTTAGACGTCGCCTTCTAGCTGAACTAACTGTTCTAGTTTTGCTGCAAGTAGAATGGTAATACTTATTTTAATGGCATAAATAATTTTTATGAAAAAATTTTGGTACGTTATTAACTTACTTTTGGTTCAATTTAAGGGAAGAAGAAATGTAAGTTGGAGAACTCCGTTAGCTCCACCATTAATGGAGGTGTGTAGCTTGGCTATGCGATAGGAGAAAGAGAATAAAGGGAAAGTATGGAATAATGAAGAACTTAAGTTATGTTTTGACTTCTTTATTTAATCGTGTAGAGGTGGACAATCAGTTTACAAGGGTAGTTTACTCGGGGATGGAAAGAGGATCTCTGTCCAGCTCTGACCCAGAGCCAGAGTTCTCCCTGCGAGGGAAAGAAAGTGAGAAGAGTCGGAATAAGAATGAATTGGATTTCTCCAATTTCTCCTTATATATGTCTGGGTTTTCAATGCTGCACTCTGAGTCCAAAGGTGTCTGAGTCTGGACTTGGTGTCTAGACTTTAACCTCGTTCTCTGATTGGGAGCCATTCCGTCTTATAATCTAGGTAGGGAGGAGCGTCCAGGCCGCAACTTTAATTAGAACATTGCAAGGAATAGCTTTTATAATTGAAACAATAAAGCAGCATTAAAAGGGGGTCACGGTAGTGCACTCACATAGGGATGGATTATGTATTTTCTTATTACATGACAAGGCAGATCTCTTGGAGAGAATCTCCCGGCATTGGCATAACATTAGAGAAAGAGACTTCCAGTAAGTGGAGATTACATTACTTTACATACATAGTTGTTTGGTGACTAGACTATTCCCACTATTCTAGTTTATTTCGTTGTCTGGCTGGGTGAGTAGTGCTCGTCTCGGTCTCATTACATTAGCATTTTTGATTGAATGTTACAATATTGGGCACAAATTAGCTCGGCGACGATATATATAAAACTGAATGCCAATTTATTTTTCACATTATTTCATTTCCCGCTAGCAATAAATATTTGGAACTGAATATCACTCTTTAATCTTTATTAAAAAGTTACATTTATTAATTCGTGTTAATTAATTCCATTTGCACAAACAAATATTGAGAACAAAGAGTATTTATTATAAATTTTATTTATATTAATTATATTTAAATATAATAAAAAGCCTAAGGCCAAAAGGCAATTTGCGTTAGCTAAATTAATATGTTATGGCAGCCTTTACGGAAGTATTTCTGTATCTGCTAAAGTAAATAGTTTATATGGTCCCATATAATAGCTGTCTATATATAGTACCATCAATATGGTCTATACTTCAATATACTATCCAACTGTATGTTACATGTTTTGCAACCAAAGCTATAAAAAAAGTCGATCAATATGACTATAAAAACTAAATTAACCATAATGTATGGCAATTTATATAACGTATTGTCAATTACGGTGTTAGCTAATTTTAACAATATTTTGAGGTATATCTGCATACAAAAGTTGATAAGTATATTGAATGTCCACAGACTTCAGTCGGTTTATACTATCGGGATGAATGTAGTGCTGCATCTCGAACACCAATCTGCAAAGCTACAAACAGTATAATATTGTACTTAGATTGATATTCTCATTTTTCATAAAAAGAATACACTCAAAACCAGTTTTGGAGGAAATGCTAGTCCTTAAATATTTTCTCGTGTGTGTAATACGCATTTTCATTTTTTTATCTTGGCCAAAAGTTATGAGCAAAAATGATAAAAATGAAATTTTAAAAATCCATAAACTTACGTTTGAAGAAAATCCACAAACAACAAAATCGCTATCTGCTAGCAGAAATAAATCAGTTAACACTTCAAATAGAGCGTCACGCCGAGATTTTGGAGTAGCCAAAGTTTTTCGCTCGGTAAATCCAATGACTTTCCATTGACTTTTAGAGTAACTGCAAATTACAAATAATTACGTTGGTGCACTTTTTTAATTTTTTTTTGGGAAAAATTATTTATCAAATAAATGTTTACAGAGTCATTGACATCAAAATCAACTTACACTTCCCTAATTGCATTTAAAACTGTGTTATCCTCTGATGCCACGAAAACAGTTTTTATATCCGTTTCTCCATTGTTTCGAAAATATTCCTCAGCCGGCATCATATACTCTTCATTTGGGCGACTCTTGATTTCGCTGACTTTATCTGTTCGTCTGATATGCAATCTATTGTTTCAAAATATCAAAAGTAGAATATAAGTCATAACATTTCAACGTTATCGTACAGTTTTATATGATCTTACACGTACCCTACGACAGGTTTTACGAAATTTATCGACTTTCTAGCATCATTGATTTTCAATTTCATTTCTGGCCGGAGTCGCAATCCAAATTTCATGAACTGTCCCACCCACCACATAAATGGATTGGGGTGAATGCTTTCAACAAGGTCGCCGATTTCTTTGGAAACTTTAATGCCAAGTTTTAGAGGGAATTCAATGGTGTCTGAAATCGGTGGGTATATGAAGGTAACTATTTTGACGAGCAACCCAGCTTCTTTGACTGTTTAATCAAATTAATTTTTGAATTATAATTTATTTACGTATAAATAAGTTGATGGAATTGGGAGCATTTGATTTAATGTTATGTTAACCCTGTTCCTAATACCCGGTACGGAAGGCTACCGATGCACCATAACATCTCTGATATCTTTGCGAATTTTCAGACCTTTGAAATTCGCTGACTTTTCGGGATTTAATGAATTTTGGACTAAAAATATGTTTTCACTTTTCATCGGCTTTCATGTTGTTCAATATACACACAGGAACACAATGGCGTGCAGGGATAGAAATAATTACCCTCCCTGAAGGAATATGGTTAAACAAAAATTATCCCGCTCAACTTGCCTAAAGGAGGAAATGGACTCGTCCATTGTAATCTGTAGGTATCTGCACCAATTTCGCATGGACTTCCTAATTGGAAGAATGCACTGCTCCATGAATCCCTGTAAGGCCAACCGTACTGCTCTTCGTGAATTAGTGGAACTCCCAAAGCGTAGGAAGCAATAAGGCAGGCAATTCTGTGGTGTATTTGGCAACCAAAACCGCAACCTGTAGATAATTTAATCACGTTGTGAAAAAAACTTTATAATACATATTCATCTGTCTGTCATTGTTTCCCTCCGTTCGTCGTTATGAACTATTATAAATCATTTTTACCAACAATTCATATTAATTAAAAGTTACCACCCGAATAGCCACAGACGATATTCGTTCCCAAACAGGCTGTTGGTTGCTGAAGATTGAGCAGCTGAGTTTGAACTACATCGGAAAGAACTGCAAGCAATCTTGCAACTTCCTTATCTTTAGCTGAACTGCTATTGGATGTTGTAATTGAATTCTGCAATTCTGAAATTAGCTTCCGATGATTCTCCGAAATGAACCTTGGTGGCTGCATAACGTTTCTAGTATTAACAGCAGAAATAATCCAGTTTAGTAAGAAATCCAAGTAAATTATTTCAAAACCGGTTATAATTAAGTTGCAAAATCCTCACTGGAGTTGAAATACTCAATCGCAAACCTCTCATGATATGGTCATGGTGTCTCCAATAAGATTCGGTTACTCCGAAACCGTACATAATTTATTGAAGAAGCAACATTTAATAAGTACCTACAGTTTATATTTGTACATAATATACTAGACTTACACATGTACAATTCCAAATATTAATTACTATGCAAAAAACTTTAGTCTTAAAAAAGGTTGAAAAACATCATTGAAACAAAAAATATTAAGGAGTTCTGTGTATATCGTTGACCTTGCTCAAAAACTTGATGATCTATGGGACATACCCCAAGGAACAAAACATGTTTCAACACTTTATTAATATACAGTCTTTTTCTTATGGTCTGAAAAGAATAAAAGATGTTCCGAGCATTATTCCTAGAAATTACAGATAACATTTGCAACTTTATTTGCTAAGAAATGTATTCAATTTTAAATATAGTGCATTTTTTAAAAGTAAACTGTACTTTTTATAATCCATATTGTTAAAACAAAAATGTGATTACCTGTCAAATATTGTTGTGTTTTCAGGGTATTCAGCGTACTTATAGTAGTAAGTAAGCAATAACATGGTTATACAAATGAGAATTATGTTTAATTTTGAAAATAAAGTGGGCAATTCCATAACGCGCATACTTATCCTTTTTTACTAAGTTTTAAAATTGCTCGAGAAATATATTAACTATTTCATTGCGAGTTAAATGAGAAAACTTGTATAATTTTAACTATTTACTGTCAAATAATTGATTGCGGAGACTTTTTTCAAAATACCACTAAATGACATTTTTAGTGGAATACATTGTGTAACTATTGTGGCATGCTAAAATTTAACAACGGATGCAAGTCGAATGAAATTGTAAAATACAGGTGTAATTAAAACCAAAACAGAACCTGCCAAGCTTACGTCTGTCTGTGACGGAACTGCAACTGATTAGCATTTGTGTATCGATGTTGCTGGAATGTGCAGTTAGAATGGGAATATAGGAAAAGGAACACACCTTACCTCAAACATACTTAATTGCCACTTCAGCTGGATATTATTCTGCAGCTCTGGCAAGTAAGCCGAACGCAGATAAGGAAGCTCAGTTTTATCACAGAAGAGATAAAGAAAAAGATTGTAGCTGTAATTTAGTATTGCGTAACATTACAGATATAATGAATTTATGTACCTGTGTATGTTGACCTAGTTTTATTTTTATTGTGCGGTTGGCACTGCGATAAGCACAATATAATCAAAAAAAGTCATGGATTTAATCAACTCTCAGATAAAATGAATTTAATAAAAACTAGACATAAGTTGGTATGTACTGGTCCGCACACAGATGGGTTTACCGATAAAAACACAATTATTTTACCAACACAACTATAAAAAGTAATTTATAAAACGTTCTCATGGGAAATACATGGATTAGTTGAAATTGGAATTATTTTCATCTTTTTCATGCCCCCAGGTTGTGTATTATCAACGTATACTAGTATTATGTGTATTATTATTAATTATTTCTCTATTTGAATATTATTGATGAAACGATACATGGAATTGTGCAAACAAACTTGTTTTATGTGAGTATCTAATACCTGTAACTATTCAAATTCCTGCTTTTATAGAGATTACCTCACAACTCCACAAAATTATTGCTGGAATACTAATTAAATACATTTTGTTGATATTATGAGGATAAAATTACTACATAATATCATTTTGGTATACCTTTAAGGATAAGTAATTAAAAGTAGAATTATGTTCCATATTGTGTAATTGTGTATTTAATGTTTTCTGTACATACGTTTTTGCTCAACAAATAAAATATTTAGATTAGTATATACAAACACAAGTTATAATCAAATTAATTACGTAGTGGGACGAAGATCTAAACAACGAAGTGCATCATAGAATAATACGTATTATCTGGAGTATGGTAATAATTAACCTACCACATATTATAATGTATTGAATAAATTTTTTTAAACGTTATTTAAAAAGAATTAGATAAATTAAATTACTCAACAACATGTTGCGCATATGGATGTGATTAATGTATAGTAATTGTTTATTATTGTGAACTACACATTTCTTCCAGTTCTTGCTCCAAGTAAACTTTAGTGATACGTTGTAATGCTTCTTTGTCCGGCAGAAATTCATAATGTGAAATGAGTGTAACATCTACTCTGGTAGAATGAGAATATGTGAAACAAGCAACCTGAGTAGCAACATTTCGGCCAGAAAGAACACCCATCCGTTGGATTTTAGATACACTTTTTGAGCACATAGTGTAATCATTTCCGCCCATCATATTTGATAAAACAATAGGTATATTTGGTTGATGGGCAATGCATCGGCGCAGTATGCTTGACGGTAACAACGTAAGAAGTGGCATTACAAATCGCTTAACAAATCTGTCGAAGCCTAAGGTTTTGATTTTTTGAATGGCTGCATTAATTTTTCTTAATTGGTCCAATTTATTGTGCACACCAAAAAGGAACGCCACATTTCCTACAGCCCTGTTGCAATTTATAGCATAATAAAGCAATAATTTTACCAATAAATGTTATTAAAATACCCAAAATTAATTTGCTTTTTGGAAGGTAACTAATCTTGTTAGCATTTTTTCTTTGTTTCAAAAAAGACGTTTCACATTTCGATTTTGTTATATATTTATTTAGAGTAGACACTTGACACGGTCTCGCTCATGTCATATGATTCAACTCCTCTATATGCATTCACCCATGCCCTCAAATCTTTTATGAGCAAAATTTGCGCCTCAACATGTAGTTTTTGGGCAAAAAATGTGAGGAATCTAAGTTGGTAGACGATTTTTCGAGACAGGTTGCGTTATCCCAGATTTTCTGTCAGACTTCCGGTTTAGCCGTACGATCCCGAGGAATCAAAACTCGAAATGTGAGTTTTCGAGTTGAGAGTCATTGAGTAAGCAGCATAATTATTTTACTCGTGTAAATGGTAATAATTAATAATTTCTGTGAACGTCAATTGTAATTGTTAGAAATTAAGTTATATCATTGTGATCAGCTTAAAATAAGCAGCTCATTTTTTGTAAAATCATGGTGAAAAATAAGGCTAAAGTGTCCCAAAATTCAGCTAATAGTGATAAATTGACTAAAAATTGTGATAAAAGTTCTCAAAAGGCAGTTCCCAGTCTAAGTTTGCAAACAGAAATTCCTACATCTAATTATTCCACTAAAGATTCTACACAGCCAACGATAAGCCAACTACTGCATGTAGTGGACGCAATAACCAAATGGCTTATATTTAATGGCACCATATAAAAACTTACTTTGCCATAATTTTTTAGACTTGTTTTACCATAACTTTATT
>JAQFYC010006725.1:0-11700 GCA_034694165.1 Tomocerus mixtus
AAAATTGTAGCACGCTATCCTCAATTATTGCTTAATATCCGCATACAATGGCTAACTAAGTCAGACATTCAACTTTTCAACGTGATTTGCTCAATTGACTGCAATTATAGTAGGCAATGTTTACAATAGCAAAAGAAACAACATTTATACATAAACTTCAATAAATTATATATCTAAATACATTTACTCACATATTATTTATATAAGTACAAATATGTGTAAAGGTAAATATTAAATGGGTGAGAGGCTGATTGCTATTTACATTGAACATGATTAGTTACAACTGCACACATTAGTAGATCTTTAATCTATATTTACAAAACATTGAACAAATGTGAATGAATTGTAACATAGGGATGATTGGAAGGCAATGACCGAATCATTGAAAAATATTTAAATTTCTCTGCTATGCTAACTAACTATCTACGAAGCTGAATTAATGGATACGACCTCTTTGAATGCATTATGGATGGATGCCTATTTCCAATAGGTAAGATCTCGTTAATATGCAATCAAGCAAGAATCGTGGTCCGTTTCACTTGTCGGCTAAATTAAAAAGCCTATCCAGCAACGGCGTGTCCTGACCAGACCAAACGAAATATTTATTCCGTGCATCAACCGGTATTCTACATCTGTTGAGCAAGCATGTTCAAATTACCAAAATCATATGCATACTTTACATGGGGGTTTTGAGGGTACCGATTTAATTAAAGATGCCTGGCCGAAGGAAAACCTGCTTGAACGAATAATTCATTTGCACCACGCAGAAGAAGCATCTTCCTAGTTATGTACAACAAACAACACCTTATATTTAAATAAGCTCCGCTTCCAAACCAGCAATACTTACATAAAAGATTAACATAAAATGTTGACTCTTGACTTACTTGTGGCTCTGGTTACTTCATAATTTTATTGCTAAAATCTTTTTCCTAACATATTTTATTTTGCGAATCGAATTTTCGTATTAGAATTAGAATGGCTGTCAAAATTATAGGGCAAATGGATGTGCATCAGTCTTTAACTGCCATGACCTATGATTCTAGCATGATTTTTTGAATTTGATATAATAATATGTACCTATACTAATAAATGTAGACATGTATTTGAACGTTTTGCAGGTGACTCGCTAAGCCACGTAATGTATGAAGTATGACTTAATAGCACAGGATGTTTTAACTTTCAACAAATGCTTACGTCATCTCTCCAGCAAGAACATTACTTCATGGTTGTATTTCATTAGTCGAGCTATTTAGTGGGAATAATTTTTTGGACATCACTCCCATGACACGTCTATGGAGGATGTACATTAAGGTTTACTAATCTGTGTAGCTTAAAATATAAATATGATGTCACCTATCCAGCATTGTAATAGTACATCCCATCAGCAGAAGTACAGAAAAGAGAAGAGCGAAGCATTAAAAATAGTATTCCTGGAAGGGAAAACAAGACTCACGTCACATACAAAAGCCTAGTGCATGGAGAATGTTCTTATGCATTATAATTCCCTATTATGTAATAATGGTGTAATAGGTACATGAAACCAACTATTCTATTTTTATTCTGCTACTCCTACCGTAAATAAAATGAATTTCTTACCTAACTACAATATGTAAGTCCAGGGGGATAATTCAGTATCGAATTTTTCTCTGTCATTATTTTTCCAAGGGAACTCTTCTTGGAGTGACATTGCTATTTTATGTTGCGCAAAAATGATTTATAGGACATGGACCCGAGTAGAGTTTGGTCATAACACAAAAGAATGGACAGATATGAAAAGACAACAACAAAACGTAACAAGCATCACGGGAGGAGGATGACAATTATTTGATAAGGTGAGCCAGGGATAAGATATGAGAGGCAGTTGCCATTGCCAAAGGTGTATACAATTCATCAGAATGCCTGATATGAATTAGATTGATAAAGCCCTATGTAATATCAACATCAGTAACATGATAGCGTATATTATATGGCCTTACACATACTATCTACCATAATATAATACACTTTACCCAACAGCGGTCATAGATAAACTACTCTTCGGTATGTACAAAAATATGGAATAGTTACAAGCGATCCTAGTAGGAGCAGCCAGTTAGCCAGCAGCAGGTAGGTAGTAGGTAGTAGGTAGATAGTAGACTAGTATTATAGGCATAACATAACTATTACTGTAAGTAGGTATATGGTATAATATTATTATCCAAAAGGAAGGATGCACTGATAGTAAACTAACCATAGTGAAGAGTTTGAGCGAAAGGGCATGGACTTGGGCAATGCATGGAGAAGAATGTTGGAAAAAGCAGATGACCTGGACAGCAGAGTTCATCCAGGTTTAACTGAAATCTAACATTAAAATCTAGCCATAGCAAGCAGGCAAGGCAGGTTTGAGAAGTGAAGGTGCTGCACTGTTCTGGCCTTGCCTGGTTTGGTTTGGATTAAACTCGGCTTGCCTTAACTAACTGGCTCAACTATATAAACTTTACACACTCACACACACAACTTTAACTTGATAGCCAAGCAAAGCCAAAGCCAACCAACTCACTTGCTCGACTCTGGTTCATTCCAGAGGATGCAAATATTATTAGTTAACAAGTCAAGCAAGAGAGTTATGTACGCTAAACCATCATTGCATTACATACACATAATAGTATACAATCTCACTATGTTTCTATCTACATGTACTTGTACTACATTGCAGCGAGGACCGTGACACTGCTAAAAAGTCGACTTATAAGTAAGTAGTAAGTATAAGACCAGACCATAGACCAAGAAGACTGCTAGTGACGAGACCAGGCCAAAGACCGGTACCAGCAGAATAATAAACCATCCCATCCCAAACACATATAGGGTACATACAGCGATATGTTAGAATATAAAATGAGTGCTCAGTCAGTCAGTCAGGGAGAAGGCGTAAAGAGGTGAACTCAACTGAACGGTGGTCTCAGGATATGGCGATGGACATAAAAAGCTTTTTAAAACTTTAGGATTGCTGTCAGCTAGCTAGCTCCGAGCTCCGAGATAAAAAGCATACCTAATACCTAATTTCAATTCATAGCTCATCATGTAAAATATCATGCAACAACTCACAGCTCTTCCTATACACATTTATGTCCTGAGATTGCAGACCTAAATGTAACATCATTTTTACAGTAGGAGTATAATGCTTAACATATCGTAAATATTCTCATGTTTTATTGTTTCCATCGTCAATTTTTTAGATACATAGTAAGCAGTTTGCTTCGGTAATAAATGGGATATTAATTTTTAATCATAAGTATTTAATTATTGACTTCTTTAGACGGGTGATGGGTTATTAATGTATAAATAGTAATTAGTAACATTACTGTTAATAAGTCTTGATTGCAAAAATAGCTATTAATAGCCAATTACTTGAACTTTAAGATGTATAATGTATAGGTAAGGATGGAGACATTGCATGGCACAGATGTTTAGAAAACTGTGAATAGATTTCGTAAAACATTTTTATTTAATGCTATGGAGGTGCATACGCAGTAGATGGTACAAATATCCATTGGCAAATTGGCATTCTCCATTCTTACATTCAACATCTGTACGAAGTGTTTGGATGGATACAGTAGTATTTTCTGGTTTGTGCAATGAATTGCTATTCTTCTTCTGTAGAATCCTTTTTCAATTCCATGGATGGGAAGGCAGGATGATGGGGGCACGCATTAAGATGTATTTATAAGTAAAGGTGTATCTTATACATATTCTTACTTGGTAAATGAGCAGAGGAAAAGGTAACACTGTACCTATACGTATGTACGTAGAAGGAGTGAGTTAGTGGAGTTATAAAGGAATGAAAGAAATGGCAAAAGAAGAGAAGCCCAACTGAAGAAGACGAGGCAAAGCCCTCTGGAAACAATTTTTTATTTCATGCAAACCAAGATCTTAGCTAAGCTATCATAATATAGGTTGAGATACGGATTTATACTCATATAACGTACACCTTGGTAATACAAGAGATAGAACAAGGGATATTCACTTCTCGAAAGTTGTCCAGTTTCAAGTTTGTTGCTCCCTGGTTCGCTCTGCTGTTGGTGATATGATGATGGTGGCTTGGCTGGTCTTGTCTTGACTCGGCTCGGTCGGCTGGCTGGCTTCGATGCCTTCGAATTGCTTTGGTTTGGCTTTCTTCTTGATTCTCTTCGTTCCGCAACTGATTGTCAGACCAAGTCTGCAGTTTCGTCTTTACTCCCAACCTCAACTCGTCTTCATCCCTCATATTTTAGCCAACTTTGAACTTTTTTACATGTAGCACTGCAAAAAATCCATCAGCATGCTATTTGCCGTGCTATAAACGCATTGCATTGTTATCTAGTCACACCGCAATCACGACAACCAGCTAAGCTAGCTCACAAAATAAGTATATGCAAGCGACAAAATCACTCACCTTACAAGACAAGTTTTTAGTCTAGTCATATTAGGGCCATGTTATCTCTCACTTAATTGCATGAAATGCTATTGCTGGTAATCCAGTACATTTCACAAAAATTTCGGATACAAAATTTTGTGCATTGGTTGGATCATGTCCCTTTATAGTATATTATGGCTAAAAGTTTATGTTGTTATTATTAGCATACATAAATATATAAAGTTAGGACATTCCGGAAGTCTTTAGAAGATTCTTGTATGTAAAAATAACTTTTTATTACTACACAGGTAACTAGCCGAACATAAATGTTAATGAATATCTAAGTGCGTGTCTATGCGTGTACTATATAAACACAGCATACCAATAATGATGTACGCTTGAATCGGGCAGAAGATACTATACATATTAAACAGATACGCAACACTAAAACGAAAATAAGCATTACTATATTCGATGTATGTACTAATATTACACGTATTGTGTCAATATATAGATAAAATTCTATAGTTGCAACAAAAATTGTGGGAGTGACTCTCGTTGGAAATTTCTGGCAGAGGTAAGCTAAAAAAGCGCAACCGTAAGTAAAACCAATATGTCCTTTTGAAATGACCTGATGATTGCTACCGCTACAAGGCTATACTGCTACATATAAAAACGCAATCGTAAGTAAGTATAATATGACATTTCAAGAGAGATTTTCCTTCAAATGTTTTGCTGTACAGTGTTAGGGAGATAATATGGAAAGACATAATAAGTATAAGATGAGAGTTTTTTGGAGTGAGAAGTCCCACCGACGGCATCCTTTTCGTTGCAGTCTCACAACAACAGTACACTACACTAGATAGTGTATAGATGCAGAATTCTAAGTAGTAGGTCGTACTACTTACTACTACATATCTCCACATATAGTTCATTTTGAATGGAAAAGGTAAAGGAAGGCGTTTGGATGGAAAGAGTGAAGTAAGTTAAGTTAGGCCAAAACCTAAGTGAGTTCAGTTTGGTCCAAGTCAAGTCAGTCAGTTTGTGAGAAGAGAAACGGAGAATGAGCCTGAAGCCTCCTACCCACTCTTTGGGATTTTGGCCCCTGTTCAGCTCCACTAATTCTCGTTTCTCTCTTCTCACATCCTCATCCTCAACTCATCTCATTTCTTCATGCTGACTAAAGTTCTCTGGCTCTGCCGTGCTTTGCTATGGATGGTTTGCTCGGGCTGGAGTGGAAAGTTGAGCGCTGCTACGAGCCAAACGAACTCAACTGAACAATCATGTCAAAGCGATACAAACGGACGACCGAAGAGCCCATTTACACTTCTGTTATGTATATGTGCTCTTGTATCTATATGTACGTAGGTATCTCTTTCCATTCCAATTTCCACTGCTCTACGTAGTGTAGTACAGTAGTCGCTGTGACTTAAATACTTATAAAATAATACTTAACATATATTCTACCTATATCTAAGTACAAAATAAGTGCGACGAGTAATCAGCAGTCTACGAAACATTGTCTATTCTATAGATAAACCCAATTGAAACAATGCAATGCTTTTATATCTGTACTACTGTAAGTATATAGTACACTGTACATTATTCTTTTCCATATCCAGCCACAGCACAGCCACTACTAGCTAGAATGAGTGACTGAGACTGAACTGAATGTACCAAATTACCAGAAGACCAAAGCAACCAACATTCGTGAGACGAAGAGAAACTTCATAGTTTTCCATGGCTTTGCTCGGCTTATTTAGTTGGTTTATTTTGTTTTGTTGGTTCGGATTACATAGTTTAGTTTAGAATTAGTTTAGTTACCTCTATCAATACGTATTACACTCCCAAACCTTCATTACAGTTCATTCTCCATATTCAGTCCCTATCTCTGACTCTAACCCTTTTAACGAATGCTCCTACTTTCAAGTATATGTATCATTCATCTATCCAACGTAACCTCCTTAAAAACTTCTAAAGTTCTAGTTTCTTAAAGTTAGTAACGCATATGTACTCACATAATACGACGCAAGTAAAGTTCGCTCTAAACCATTTTCTAAGCCAATACAATCGCTTTATACCCTTCAAGCCCCTACTCTCAATCTCAATTCCCAATTACTTGCAGAGCTTGAATTTGACTACAATCAGCATCAGACTTGGCTCACAGCGTATTATTTTCTGCGCTCGATCCATCCATCTAAATTTAATAGATTCATGATTATATGACGAACAACCAGACCAAAAATCGTGCCCTATGTTTTTAAAGACTAGCGTGAATTCTTATTAGCTCATCATTTCATAGTATAAGATATGATACGTATACGATATGATACATAGTATAAGTATCATAATTTTATCGATATGGTATACAAATAGTATAGTACAGGTCATCACATCATGCTGATCGGTTTCGGTACACAAAAACTATGCTCAGGCTTCGTAATTTTGTATATAAGATTTACTATTATATTATTACAGTTTACTATTCTAAATTCTACGTACCTATTCTCTATGTAGTAGTCTAGTAGTATGTGTCGTGTAGTAAACAAAGTATTGTTGTGTGCACAAAACAAAACTGAAAAGCTTATCACAGTTAATTACTCCGAATTAGTGAAGCTTGTAATAAAGTATTTAGTTTTTATTTGTATAAGTTTGCTCATTGAGATTTTAATTTATTGCTTCAGCATCAGCAGTATTTAAAAAGCATACATGAGAAGAAACACTTGCACAAACAAATGCCCGCCTGCATAGGTGCTTAATTAATAACCTACTAATTACATCCAGAACAACCATAGGAATGTCAAGAAGTTAATCTAGGTATTGTACATATTTTCCCAGTGTCCATTCTGAATAGTAAATATAGATTATGCCTGGCTATACTGTAAGTCCAGTGCAACTATGTCTGGTTCACCTTTAGCTACATGGAACTCTAAACACAGTTCATACAAAAGGATCCTCGCTTAAGTTCAGAGTACTTTTACTGGTTACTCATGGATAACATTATATTATAAGTATAAAAGAATATCCCAGTGCAGTGAGTGCGAGTCTGGATATAATACAGATATTCTGGATATATTCTTAGTATGGTTTCAGAAACATGTACCGCGTTTACCTTTATTTTTCTTTGTGAGCTTCTTCACTCATCCATCGCATCGGTGTATGACTTAAAGGTATATATCCGTTTCAATAGAAACTGGAGACTTCGAGCACATACATTACATTTCGCAGCTGCTCTACAAACCACAAGAAACTATATCACCCCTCATTTCGACTTGAAGTACACTTACCTCCGAATATTCTTACACTTACTCCATTCTACGCGTATGAACTCTATGAAGGTATGTAATCGGATTCTATTATGGTGCCTACACTCCATCCTGCATCCATTGGATAAATACCAAGCCTAGGTAGTCTAGATTTCTATGTTATATGTAGTACGCATACATTACTTACTTTACTACTTGCGTAGAAAATGGATCCAAGTGCATTACTGTAGATATTTTTATTTTGTGTGTATACTATGGGTAAGTAAAGCAAGAGGAGTTTCTTAAATATACATCTTCGGTAGAAGCACATGCATAGTAAAAGTCAACGACGTCTTCCCGTTCATTCTCCATTCGATTCTTTGTAGGTATGTAGTATGTATGTATGTAACGTAAGTAGGTATGTTGCTTAGCTTAGCTTTATAGCTTCCCTTTAGCTTTGCAGTTCAGTTAGATTTCCTATTTACTATCAACTAAGCTATAGAACAAAGTAGGTACCTATATAATTATTGTATCTGTATGTATATATGTATGTATGTATGTAAGAGTAGGTAGTGTATTAGTATTTAAGAGCACAGGAAAGGCTAACCAGTTAAGTTGGATGGATGGATGGAATGAATAGGTTTAAAGCTTTAGTTAGTTAAAGTTGTTGGATAGGATGAATGCATGGATGAGGAGGAATGGAATGGATACGGACAGAGCTGAGCCTTATTCACTCACATCAACATCTACCTACACTTACTTACTTTACTTACATATGAAATAGCACTAGCACTATGTACTTACTATGTACAACTACACATAACACAACATAACAGCATAATAGTATCAGTGAATGTTCATATAGGAGACGACTGTTGCGTCCGTACACTCCAGTGAACTCCAGCAGACAGTCCATTCGCCTTCTGCTGTCGGTTAAAGCTACTTTACGTTACGTGCAGCTCTTTCTCACAATTCGTTTTATGTGTGCTTTTCGTGGAACTGCTTGTTATATTTACAAGATCCTCTGGCTTCCGTCAAATTATCCATAGTTTTGTTTTATGTGAAATCATTTCAGCTAAACATTTCAAATTTTGGTGCCGAAGTAATCTGCATTGTTGCTATTTTATCCAGTCCAGCATTATATTCTTAAGAGGACAGTGACCTTTGTCCAGAATATTATTATTCTACACATACATACATATTATGTAGTATTTACATATTAAGTGAAGCTACATTCAGTTTGATTTTATGCATTGTATGAGATTTGTTAGCTTGACAGCTGTGGTTTTAAAAATTTTGTCCATTTTATTAGTGAAATTTTAGAAAATTGGAAAGTGTGCTTACCCGTTACCGTATAGGAATAGGAATTGTTCTGTGGGAACATACATACCGAAGCGGAAGTTCCCATTGTAAGTATATTGTTAGTTGAATTGGAAAGGGATTCCTCAAACTCCAATATCCAATCCAATCCAGTTCCAGTCCAGGATAATAAACAAAATATTTTATAGCCAACGACGAGGACTGCAACTGCAGCTACATCGTGTCCTATTATACTTTTCTATAAGAAGAAGCATATTATAGCAGCTGTGTTCTTGGGGGAAGCGGGGAGAATTTTCAGAGTGCCTTTGCGTTGCCTTTTCCTTAACTCCAGTCCAAGTGAAGTGAGGAGCCTGAAACTTACGGCCCTAAACCAAGGGCAGGTGGTAAGACAGGATACCAAGAAAATTGTAAACTTTCATGGTGCAGCCGGAACAATGGATATGTTTTGAGTTATCTTTAGTTTAGTTTCTCCTGGAAAACGTCAAAGCAATATTCTTAGTTCTTAAACCCTATTATTATGTGAAGTGCTCCAGTTCCTTCTGTAGCGTTTAGAAAATTCAGCGTCAAGAAAAGTTTTCGGATTTTGGAACCACTCTCAAATTGAACGGAAGGATTTCTCATTTCTTCTTTGGAGGTTCGTAATTTTGTAGTACCTAACAATTACAAATTCATATTTTGAAAATTAGTCAACTATATTGTAGAAGATATATTTTGGTTTTCCCCAATGAAATATTCAGATAGCAATTAAATTAGTACCTACCTGTAAAAGGCACACTGTACCTATATGTTTGGTAGCAACCTCCATTTTTATTTTTTCAAGAAAAAGCTTGAACTTAATACAGGATAGTCTACACAATAGTCTACAATCTAGGGGAACTTAACTGTGAGGACGAGGAGTCAGAATGACCTAGATTAGATTTACACAATACAATCCCCATTGTTGTAATTTACAATTCGGTTGTATTAGTATTTGTCCAGAGGACATTGTCTCACCCTGTAATCTGAATAAAAATTGCTGACATCAAAATGAAAACTAAATATGTAGTTATACTATACATATTATAGATATGGTATGCAGAATGTTTTACATTTATTGAATTGGAAACTAAATTACTATTTTATGTAGAAAAATCGTGCAAACATTTTCGAAACAACTGGATAGGAAAGTTTTAATAATAGAATTGGAAGTGTATGCAGTAAATTACTGGGTGTTTACAAACGCGGAATTTTAGGAATACTACACATTACTGCACTTTGCTTTGTCTCCATGCATAATCTGTCTCAGCATAGTATTTGCAGAAATAAAATGTTCTTGTGCCCGGTCCTACTACCAAATTCGTCTTATGTTGTCAATGCGCTGTAGTAGGCCAAAGTGTTGTCGTCTTGTCAAAATAATAAACATGACAGTTGTGAATTGTCAACATTTCAATACAAGTAGCAGTTTAGGAATGTTATACAAGATACAGAATACCAGAGTTTATAGATATTAGATATTATGATGTGTATTATGTATAGGTATATGCATATATGACATTTCGACTTATAAACATTATTGGCAACTTTGACACTATCATTTATCCGATAACCTTATATCTGTAATGCCTAAGTACGTACAGTACAGTTACATGCACATACGTTTGGTGTAGGTAACAGGACACACATTGTCATTTGCAGTACCTGTTGCTGGAATTTCAGACGAATTCACGTACGTTCTATTTCTATTGCAGTTCTCTTCATGTGTTGCTACACCATAGGCTACACTATCATATGGATATATTATAAACTTGGTAGCTTTAGGTATATAAGCATAGTGCAAATAAATTCGGTATCAACTTAATCCAGAGAAGGGTTATAATAATACAGAAGAGTATTTGCTGTGACATTTACCGAGTAGACTGTTTCATTTTCACTGTGTTGCCGATAACGTAGGCGATATCAAATACTATTCATTCTAGATCCTACTCTGCGTTTCTGCTATCGCACATTGTATTGCACTCAACACGCTTTAACAAATATCAGTATTAGTATATAGTAAGCGTACTGTAGTGTAACGTAAATATGCGCAAAGAGTAGAAAACAAACGGTGAATCATATAATCTTTCGTGAATGAATGATGACGAACTGACTAAGTAAGTCCAAGTCTAACGAGGGCTTGATGATGCAATGCCACGAAATAGAAACTAGATAAGAATGAATTCGGCATTGTAAACGTTAATACATAAGTGTATCATTATGTTAGGACTTCAATATATAAGTACATTGTGTATTTACTGTACTTTCGCACCGCAGCAATGCAAAATCCATTTTGACAGCGTAATTGTATTAAACTACGAATAATATGTAGTATAGCAACAGTTTACAACAGTGTCCGATTATCCGAAATAAGGCAGGTGATAATAATATAATGCCATTAAACTGGCCATAATAGTAAGCGAAAGCATGCGATATGATAAAATGGTATTTTTAATATTTAAGGCCCCCTATTCTCTATTGTGTTATGCGCTATTATTGTATAAAATTTTCGCAACTTCATTTTTAGCAAAATGATAAATGCAGAAAATAGTTTATAGACTCTTTGGACTACATTACACTCTGAGAAACATTAAATTATTCTTGTTAGCAATTGTTCAATACCTACCTACAGATAGTTGGTCTAGGTATATGGAAATTGTAAACGCGTGTAAATATATGTAAGTGTGGAGAAACCTTTATTATTTACATAGCTGTAATTTAAGTTCCTATTGCATCAATAATGATGCATAT
>JAQFYC010006726.1:0-11699 GCA_034694165.1 Tomocerus mixtus
TCGGAAGGGGATTAGGCTATCGTTATAGGAAAGGGGGGATGGGAATTCCGTAGTTAACTAAAGGAGTAACTACTTACGGACAATATCAATGAACGATCTTATCTTGAAGTGAACTGAAAAGATGGGTATACATACCTATCCGATCTGATTGGATTTTATCGGATCCGATCGTTCAAATTTGATTCAAATTAAAAATCCTACGGGTCGGATTGCATAATATTTTCATGAAAATTCAAAATCGCCACCTTTGGCAACCCCAAGGAGGGGGGGGGCGACTTTTGGAGAATCTGCTAATTGACTAAAATCTTTAGAATTACAAGGATATATCACAGGAATAACAAAGAAATGCCCGTAGTTCTTTGAATTTCCTCTACTTTCTATATAGAATTGTAATATTATATCCATAATTACCAAAAATTATATTACGTCATATATTGTCAAAACCTCTAATTGAATCTAATATATTAAATGTAAGTTTATGTCTATTAATAACTTAATTGTAATCTTATTACTAAGGTTTCTGTATTTCCCACTTCCTACCCCAAAAGTTTGGACACCTGGGAAACATGGGAAAGTTGAGAAAGTTGTTAAAAACCGGGAAATACGGGAAGGTTAGTGGGAAACTTGGGAAGGTTGTGATAACGCATCTTAACTATCCTAACTTACAAATATACAGCACCTTTAAACTAAGTCTTGTGTTGTCTTTTCCAAGGTAAATGGATATAGTTGACTGAGGCAAAGTATGAGTTCCCTCAATAAGTATATATTATATTATAAATATAATAAAATCATATTATAATATCTTTTTTATATTCATATTTATACTTTTATATCGTTTTCTTATTTTATATACCATTTAGAACGTATATAAGCAACGACTTAGTATAGTATATTATAATTACTAAACGTCTCCTGTAACCAAATCAAACCAATGCATGCAGTCTATTTTCGTATAGCTTTTAATTAAAGCATTGAATGATTTTAGTTGATTAATAATGCTGTGACTTCTTATAAGGAATTAAAGACAACTCTAATTAAATATAATTTCCAGTTCAATATCTAAAAAATAGCGCTTGCTATACGAATAATATTATACATTACAAAGAAAATTACTTTTATAACATGCAATGTAATGTAACAATAGGTATTGCATTGTTCAACAGTTATAATGAAATCAGATCCTTGGACAGATCATAGTATTTTACTGAATCGTCTACATAAATTATTATTGCATGTTATTATGTAAATATATGATAAACTTTTACGGGAAACCATGTTCATAATTTTACTTAAATATTAAAATATCGTCACGTATAGTAATTTTATTATTAGCACATTCTTTTTCATAAAATTATTTTAAGTAGAAGAACAAAAGAAGTAAATACTGCAAAGAAATGGTTAATTTAGCTTAGTTATTAATTGCGAGAAGCCTTGCTGTTATGAATACAGCAACACGATACCTACGATATTCGCTGTCCTATATAAGCCGATCAACTACCTGTTATATGCTATAACAGAACCTTTTTACTTATTACCACTTGATATATAACTTTCCCACTTCCCACCCCTAAAAAATGAACCATCCCGGACGGGAAAGTGGGGAAAGTTACCAGGTGGAACTATTCCACCCGAAACCTTGCTTATTACTGTCTTTTGTGACAAACTTAAGTTGTTTGAAGCCAGCGTACATAAAAATGCATTTCCCCCTGTAATTCAACAAACATAGTAACTATTTTGATTCGATCCGAAATCCGTCACATCTCACCGGGTTGGGCGTCCGATCCCATCCGGTCGGTCGTACCCTGATCCGAACCGGCCCGGTCGGTCGTACCCTGATCCGAAACGGCCCGGTCGGTCGAACCATGATCCGAACCGGCCCGGTCGGTCGAACCTTGATCCGATACGGCCCCGTGCACCTTGATGAGTTTTAGCAGTGTTATTTTTAGGATTTTTAAGTAAGTTTGGAGGAAGTAAGCATTTGTAGGGGTGATTTTAAATGTTTACGCTGCATTATTATACTTTGGGTAATATACTTTAATTGAGGGCAGGGTATGTATAAATATTTGAGGTAAAGTAAGTATATTTGGGGTGCCATTAAATAGAAGCCTTCAACAATTAACTATGTTTGCATGTTACTACATTCTTAATAAACCCTGATATGAATAATATTACTCAGTAGGTGTGAAGGTCTAATAAATTAATAGGATTACTACATAAATCCGTTAGTTTGAATCCATATTCCACTTTAATACGATAGGCACCAGCACCGTCCAATTCCCCCACTTGGGGAACATCAATTTATCGTGTTGGAATTAGACAGTTTTGGTGCCTAACATCTCCCAGGAAGAAAGGGCACTCATTGGGTATTTTTACACACCTGTAAACAGCCTGGTCTACTCTTTAAACTCAAAAGTTCGTAAAAACTTGCCTAAACCTAACCTTCAGGAGGCTATAGCTACAAACTATTAGCTATGTAACCTATTTCGCGATTTATTTGTGACCCTTTTCTGCGTTGCTTAGAATTATCCAGGCTATAATGATATCTTAAAACCCGGAAATTTAATCAGGGCGTTCGCTACACATCTCTACTCTTCTAGTACATTTTAAATACATGTAAACGCTAGTTAACTACCTGCAACTACATACTGCTTTGCAAACACAAATTGGAGGCAAATTTTTGAAAAAAGTCTTTCCTTCTTAGGGGTTCCATCCATCCAAACGCGTAGTGCTTTTTGAATATCAAATTTCATGGTTCTGCTCTCGCCAATAGTATTGATCATTTCAGTGGAAAGCCAAGTAAACTTTATGCTCTGCCAATCTTCGTGTCTAAGGTTTTCGTGAAAAACGTTCGCGATCGGATTGATGTGGACTTCTTCTATTATGAAATCTGTCAATAAATATTTTAAATTTGTATTATTATTAACAGTTCTTCAAGCGTTTGCTTCCTCTTTCCGTTCGAAAATAAAATCTTATTGGCCATTGAATACTGAAAACGGAATTTCAGTATTAAAATTACGCACCCTCCTCTGGAATCGTCTCTTGTAGGTTTTCGTTGTTTGTCTTAGTTTGCTGATCCAATGCTGATGTCCTTAGTTGATCTGCCTTGCTTAAACGTTTGGTTTCTATTTATATCCAAAAATACAATCTTAATGTCCATTGAATATTCAAACTTTTCAAACACGAATTTCACCATTTTTTGAAATTACGTACCTTCATCTGAATTTGTTTCCTGTAGATTTTCGTGGTCTGTCTTAGTTTGCTGAGCCCAAGTTGATATCATAAGTTTTTCTACTTTGTCTGTAAAAAAACAGATAAAGAAATGGTACAAATAATACAGATAAGCAAATAAATTATTTATAAACAAGCACTCTTACAAAAAAATACGCAAGTACTAACAAATCGGAGCAAATATGGTATAATGAATGTATTAGAGCCAAAATGTCAAAATTATTTGAATTTCACGTTGCCCCCACATAATACAGTATTATTATGGCCTAGTCTTATTACAATGCACCAATTAGTTGAGGCATTGTAGTATCTATTATTGTATTGACATCTGCTGACAGAATTCAAGAAAGTTAAGCCATTTAAAAAATTAGGCACTGTGGCACCCACACAACACTCTACCTATTGAATGAATGTTGACAAACGTGTCATTCAGTTACCCGTAGTGAGCAATTTCCCACCAATAATTGCCATCCTAGTGCTATTGCACTTGAAAACAGAATGCAAAAAAGTTGACCCTTTAAAAAGTTATAGCACAAAAGAACATCATCATCGGGCACCGCCGCGCCGGCAACGTTTTCCTAGGCATATCCTACTCATGTATATGTATATCGTATGCCAATCCATTAATAACGAACTAGTTTAATTTGTAATTGCGCAGAGGGCACAAACGTTGAAGGCGTTGATTAAACAAAAGTTGTATGGTACTTCAGTATGAACTTCAGTTGTTTGACTTACCCGCTGACATAAATAAGTCCATTCTTCTTAATTCCTTAGCCAAATTGTATGCGTTTGCCTCTGAAGAGGCAATAGAGCGCCAGTGTTGCAAAATCCTGAATACTATTTCCATAATTGGGCATTGACTGTATTCCAATCTGTGTAAATCGTACGTCACGCTATTTCTAAACCCCAATAATTGACAGAACGTTTTCCATTGGGAACAAAATCGATAATCGTTTGCAAGAATAGTAGCAAATTCAAAATTGTCTACCGGGATATCTGAGTAAAGTAAATTACAAAATTAAATTTATACATATTATTTCGATCGAAAATTGAATAGCTGACAAGCTGACTATGTATGTGTACAAAACTGTCTAAAACATGACTAACCTGCCAATGAAGCCATTTTCAGATTTTAAGTCAAGTAAATTATTGACCATAAAATCCGGAGGAATACAAAAATACTCCAGTTTCAAGAAGACAGACAAACCAACTACCCCTGGTAACATAATATAGATTACGGTTCTGGAGTATGTCCGCCTTATTGTAGGTACAGATGTGTGGGTTTCTGAATGCAAATCATCATTCTTTCGTGATAAAATATTAATCATTTACAACTGGCATCACATAGAGTTCACTGTACGATAAATTTTATTTGCTGCGCATAGTAAATAGCGAGTCAGGCGTTTCAGAACAATAAGTCAATACTTTATAAAATTATATCCGCAATCAAACAAGATAGCAAATATATCTCATGAATATATACATATGGGAAGGTACGCACCTATATGAAATAAATAATGGGGTATCTAATCCAAGCCCAAGCAGGTAACTTTCGCGTACTCAAATACAAAATGATTGATAAGAATTCACGATTTATTCGACAAATAACAATAATACAGAAGTAGGTTATTACTACAAGTAGAGTATTACTACAATGCAAAACACATTGAAGCTGCATAACAACGTTAAAATCTATTTGATAAATACCAATAAATATGTTAAAGCTATACATAAGCATCACACATTGTTTGTTATGTAAAAACTCCGTCCAAGCAGTCACAAGAGCCCAACCTTTGGTCGTGCACCATGTGACTACTTGGACTCCGTTCGCCCATTCACTGTTTAGGCAAAGCAGGAGTTTTTGTACACTTCAAATGCTTCCATTTCTATCATACACAATTAAATGTTCAAAATTTTTTCAATGTAAATTTAAATGCAAAATTTTTTACAATCATATTTTGTTTTAACATAAAAATGAAATGAAATTTTTGCATTTTAAAATTCCATAAAATTTTTCTTTTTTGAGTTCTTTTGTTGACCAACGAACTAGGATTAAAAAATCAAGAATTAAAACTTTTTTTTCAAAAATTTGCTCAAGTTATCATCAATTTTCCTTGTGTTCTCTAATGCTTTATGATGCCATTCTAAAGCCCTCTCATAATTATTTAAAATTCGCTGAGCTCCTTCAATTGATCTGGCAGTCAGAATATAATCGATATCCCCACCACCAAATAAAACCCTTTGGCAGTCACAGACGTAAGTTAAAACTTGCAAAACTTCGTTGCAATTTCCTCTTATCTTTAAGAGACTTCCGATCCAGGATTTAATTTGCAAGACCCGTCGACTCCTATCTCCTATCTGATTTTTTAAAATTACTTCGGAAGTGAATTCCAGTGCTTCTCTGTATTTTTCAGAATCATACATATTCTGGAAAATCAAAACCGGAAACTCTCCATACTTTTCACTAATTTTATGATTATTGGTTGCGTTTGCATGTTGCCAAATCATTCGACAATGAATAAGATGGTCATAAGGGACTTCGTCGTTTTGCAATTACTCTTCCATACATTTTACAACATCGCCTAGTGTATCAATAAACGGATTATCGTCAGCTAGGTCAATCCTCGTCATCTTTTGGACCAGTCGGTGAATGTTTTCAGATAAATCAATCATCGTGTGCTCGTTAAATAGCTTAGTTGGAGTCATTTTATCATCGTCCGAATTACTTTTGTAAGGACATTTCCCAAAAATAGAATTTAAACACCCGAAAGAGATAATTAGGTTAATATGGCAGTTCTGCCGGTTTCTGTCTGTTCTTCCGCCGATTCGATTTTACCCATATTATAGTATCTAGAATATGTAGCCGTGTTCCTATTTCCACACATCTAAATATTCATGACACAAAATTCTTACGTTCAAGTTTTCTTAATGATTGTAATTACCAACCATGTCTCCGACCTAATTCTGGACCAAATAAATTCGAAATTCTACCATCCGGTGTTGTAAGAGCTTGGAATTCCAATCCATGCGTTCGTTTGTGGCCACTATAGGCTTCCCTTGATTAGCTGCTGATATAACCCTGTGTGCAATTAGATAAGAAAAACATTATGTACAGACCAAAAGCCGAAAATTAATAAATTATTGCAAACCTTGAAATAATAACTAACTGAATGCTCCATTGTGATATAAGAAATAAGTGAGTGCCCAGCTACGCCACAGAGATAATTAATTATAAGTACATAGTTGACTAAATGAACAATAATTATGAATTGAATTATTTATTCTGTAATAGTTTGGGCAGAAACAACTTGGCGACAATTAAACACAAAACTACTATCTAAACATAATATCAGGTTTGTGCAAAGCATAGTTTTAATTTCTTTTTTCGCAAACATTGGTTGGGAATTCCGATGCGATGCGGTTTCCTAATATGATAACGCCTTTGAATAAATTATTGTTGAATGTATATGGGAATGAGGTATTTAAACTCGGTTTTATTAAGTAGCTAAACGTAGTTACGCAGTAAATGATTTTATTACTCCCGCTTATTACTAATCCTAATACCAAAAACCAAATAAAACGATACGGAATAGCAGCATAATAATCTTATTTAAAAACTACCTACATTAGGTTAATTTGATGCACCTGCACGAGTCTTCTGGACTAAAATGCCAGCGCATACTAAATCCTATAAATATGAAAGAGAGTTTTGCTTATGTAATCCACATTCTTGTAAAGGCAGTCCTGGCCCAAGTAGCGTTTTTTCACCATGTTTAGAATTTTTCAATATTTATCTACATCTGCAATAAATTTGAAAAATGTGTTTCATTCTGTAATAAGAGCTATTAACACAGGCAACGAATTCAATAAAGATAATTTAGAATGCATTGGGAGTTATACTAATATTCTCCACTGCTTAAATATGTGGCCCTTTCAATTTGATAAAAACAAAAGGAGATTTTCCATTTCTAAGCCAATAAAAATAGCAAAAGTTTCTCAAATCATCAATTTCATCTTCCTTTTCCGTGCAATATTTCAATTTAAATCCGAAATACATTCTAAAGAGATTGGAGTTTACTTAGTTATCACTGTCTTTGACGTTTCTATTTATACAATGTTTATTGCTATACTTTCCAATGTGGAAATTCGCGATAAGGAAATGGTGGGCACACTAAACTGCATGTACAATAATGTCACAGTTGAAGGGTTACGTAAGTTACTTTACACTTTATACTCATAATTTATAATATAGCTTTTAGTATTATTGAATGTCTGTTCTGCTATAGGAGACGAAGTGAACACTCCAATAAAGTTATCCTTTTACTCTGTAATTTATAAATATTTTTGTCTTAAAGGTATCAGATATCTGAAACCATACGCTAAGAACAGTCACATTGGGACAGTGATTGAATTCTTAATTTCAAAATATATTTTTCCTCTGTATTACGGAATCGCCGTCATCTTCCTTCTGCTGCTGAATGTACAGAGAGATCTGGATCTATTCGAGGGTCTGTATTTAAATTCAACGACAGTGGAAAATATTGCTGGCAGATTTTGCATACTTTTAGCCCGCACTGGGTTCGATTGGATGATAGCTCTTCCAGTTATTTTCAGCCTTGTCTACATTCCGGTGTACAACATTCGGAATTATAATTTAATCCATCAGCAAAAGTAAAAATAAAAATGCCTAATTCTCAATTAAATGGAATTTTAAACCATTTTATTGTAAATAATTTTATTTAACTTTCAGGTTAGACTTACAAAGAGGAGGAGAATTGGAGGAACACATTTCATCCTACACCAGATTGAGGATATTGAACATCCTCTTCAACGGAAGCGTCACCTCATTTTGTTTGCTCTCACTTCTTAATGCAATCTCCACGTCGATGGTTGTTTCATGTTTTGGCTGCCTACGTCTGCGTGGTAAAAGCACTATACAGGTGCATACATAATGTTTGTAATACTCCTTCTTGTGTGTAGGTATTATAATGCAGGCCCTATTTCTTATTGGTTTTGCAATCTGCTGGAAAAATTCAAACGAATTTATCACGAAAATGAAATCAAAGGTGTCAGAGAGCAACAGAATGAATCGAAGAAGATTGAAAGCCCTCAGTGGATATGGAATAGCCATTGGGCCAATCAGAGCAATTAAATATAATAAAATATTCGACTTCTACCAAGGAATGCTCTCATTTCTGGTCACGCTACTGATGGTTACCAAATAGGTATCAAAGTTATTTATGGAGGCACAATTATGTTTACAACACTTAATTATATAGGATAAATATAGATTCGTAGGCTATAAGACACAGCTATTATAAATACGTAGATTGTTTATAGTTTATAGTTTTAAGGTACAGTTGTATAATAATATTCCAAAATTGAAACTGTTTTGTTATTGCATTGTCAACATGCACTTTTATTGCTCAATTAGAATAACTATTACTCGTTTTTCTTTTTCTTTAGATGCATAAATACTTGAGTAGCAGACGACTAAATATAAGGAAAATAAACCGTTGTAAACGAATGTAACAAAGAGAGAACATTCCGCTTATAGTCAAATCTCACATGGTCCCAAAAATTTGGGACATTGTGAGAAAGTAAAGCTTATCCTTGCATTGAAATCCGTTAACACAAGTTTAATGGTTGAACCGTTTAAAAGTTACAAAATGTATAAAAATGTAAAAAGTCTCCCACTTATGCTACACCTCTCCTAGATGTGGTCCAAATATTATGGTTCTGGTGTAATCATTGATAATACTTGTGTATGCACTATACACTTATGTAATAAAAAGCAAAATTGGAGTATATAAAAAACAGGAAGACGTACGGACAGACATACAGACAGAGCCTAGTCTTCCCATAAAGAGGGAACTATGTTCCATCTTAATAAACAAAAATATTTTTTCGGTAGAAAGCTAAATTGAGAACCGTACAGAATATTTAAGGGATTAAGTTCACTTTATTTTGCTGTTCTATATGATTAAATGCTCTTTAGCTACTTAAGCAATTATTAATCAATAAAATTATAGATTTCGTTAATTATTATTTCCCTTCCTGGAGGATATGAGACTGAAAACAGCTTGAAAGGATTATATCCAGACAAGAACATTTTGGGAATGTGAGTGCTTTCACATAAATTGTGGCTGAATAGCGGAATGACAGCTATTTCCGCATTGTGTGCATTTTATCACAAGGCCGCAAAAGGTTACCGTTACATAGTGTTTACTAATTTATCGGTTTTCGATAAAATGGAAGCTTTGGCTTTGGTTCCATTCTGTCAGGCTTTGTCAGTCCGTCCGATGCACGTTTTCAGGCAATAACTTTTGAAGGGGTCAACTTTTTTGAATTATGTCTAAATATATCCATAACTTTGTGTTTAACGCTGCGAAAATTGTAAAATGGGACTAATGGGCACATGGGTCACTAGATGACATACACTTTTGTCTTATACATGAGTAGATTTGGCTTAGATTGTTTGTGGGTGATACTATCAACGTTCATTCAATTGGGAATTGTTACTTACAGCAATGCTATATAATAAAAATACTGCACTGCAGTCTGTAGAATAGTAGATTTGCCTGGGCATGTTGTGTGTCGTTCTTGCAATTTACTTGGAAGAAAAATATTAGAAACATCCTCTGCAAATTCACTTGGACTTCAAATATCAACGTTAAACATCATGTCACAACCATTTTAAAATTTCTTTTGTGAATCCCTTAAGAGGTATCCACCTTAGGAGGATGAATCAAACCGAACAAATCTCAATATTTGATTTTCACGCCTAGAAATATTTCTTAAGGCTGACGGGAAGATTGAAATATTATAGTAAATCACTAGGATGGTAAATAACACGATTTAAAAAGTTATGCAGTTTAAGTACGCGTAACTCTCTTAGCTAAACAGCGTAAGCTATAGTTTAGATTTAAATAAATATATATATGGCATATGAATCTATTTTTAAAGTACGTAGCATCCGGTTCCGGTTAATGCATCGTAAAGTGGCTTAAAACCATATTTTACTTTTTGATTTCGGAAATATTTATTCTGGATTTAGGATTTGGACCCGATAGGGAATTTTCATGAAAGTAGCAAATAGTAACTATTCTTAAATATTACTTATCTTAGAACAAGTTATCGATAATTGCTGCAAGACCCATTGATTAGTTATAACCCAGTAAGCAATTAAATAAGGAAAACAAAGTATGTACCAAAAGTCGGTAAATAATAAATTTTTGCAGATATAATATTTAAAGGTATTAAGTAGCTAACTCAATGTATTAATTGTGCTGTAAGGAATACTTAAGTGAGTGCGTATATATATGTCTACGCCACTTAGGCAATTATTATAAGTACATACTTAGTTGACTAAATAAACAATAATTATGAATTGAATCATTTATTCTGTAGTAGTATGGCTAGACCCAAGTTGGCGACATTTAAACACTTAACAACTATCTAAGCATAATATCAGATGTGTGTAGAGCAAATTTTTGTTTTCGTCAATATTTCTTGGGAATTCCGGCGCGATACGGTTTCGTAATATAATAACGGCTTTGAATAAATCATTTTTGAATATATGCAATGAGAATTTGTCCTCGGTCTTATTAAGTAGCTAAACGTAGTTACGCAGTAAAACGATTATTACTCCCAATTATTGCTAATCCTGATACCAAATAAGACGACAGTTAATATCAGCATAATAATCTTATTTAAAAACAACTCAGTATAAGATACACGAGTTTTCTGAACTAGAATTCCAGTGTATATCAAATGCCATAATAATATAAATGAGAGTTGTGCTTATTGCAATCCTTATTATTGTATAGGCAGAACTGGCACAAGTAGCGTTTTCCCACCATGTTTCGAATTTTTCAATATTTATCTACAACATCAAATAATTTTAAAAATGTATTTCGTTCTTTAATAACTGCTACACACAGAGACTGCGAATTCAATCAAGATAATTTACAATGGATTGGGAGTTATACTAATATTCTTCACCACATAAGGCTGTGGCCCTTTCAATATGATAATAACAAAAGGAGATTTTCCATCTGCAAGCCAAACAAAATAGCAAAAGTATCTCAAGTCATCATTTTCATCCTCATTTTTCGTGCGATATTTCAATTTAAATCCGAAATGCACTCCAAAAAGATAGGAGTTGGCTTAATTATCACCTTTATTGATATAACTCTTTATGCAATGCAGATTGCTCTACTTTCTAATGTAGAAACTCGCGCTAAGGAAATGGTGAGCACACTAAACTGTCTGTACAACACTGACACAGTTGAAGGCTTACGTAAGTTACTTTATACTCATAATTTATAATAGTTTTAGCCCGCCCGAGTGTGCGAGGCTGGCTTATGTAATCGCAATGTCTGTCCGTGCGTCCGTCCGTCCGTCAACACTCTAACTTCCGAACGCATTGACTTAGGATGATGAAACTTGGCATACAACATGTCCTTATG
>JAQFYC010006727.1:0-11697 GCA_034694165.1 Tomocerus mixtus
TAGAGCCAAACGTCCATCGCTAATTCTGAGAGCTTACTGGATAAATGGTCCCTTTTCAATTTCACTTCCACATATTATGGCACTATTCAAGATTAACGCAGATTTGTTAAGCTAACCAAATATGTACACCCAGATCTGAATATCTCAGCAATCCCATGTGGTCTAGTGGCTAGGATAGCTGGCTTTCAATAAGAATTTATTTCAGTAAAGCCCCCAGCAGGCCCGGGTTCGATTCCCGGCATGGGAAACTTTTTGCTGAGTCATTAGCTATACATTAAGTAAACGAACATTTATATTTTACCTTACTTTTAGCACAGCATTGTATTTTGTTTCAAATTAACAAATTGAAATATATTAGCATTGCATTGCGGTAAAAGTTATATTTATATCTTTTCTATATACAGGATAATATGTAGACTTGATAATATGCTATGATGGAACAGTACCAAAACATGCAATTCGTTACATGCAATTCGGTAAATTGTGTAATTCGGTATGTAAAATGGTGGTTATGTAATGTACAACTTTTTTGACTTTTTCGTCGTAGAAAGCATGTTTTTAAGCAAACGATTAAACGCAATTTCAATATTCTTTAACAAAGAAACAAAATACAAGACAATACGATCTTTCAACTAGCTTTTAGCATATTTATAAGATTTTCAAATTCTTTTAATATCATTATTGCCTTCTTAAATAATTCCTATATAAATATAATGACATCCTATATTTTAATATGCATGCATGCAACACAAATTTCATTGCATGCTAGATTACATAAGGTTAAGTACCCACTATAGTATTTATTTACTTTCAGCTATACAAAAGCAATTTAATTATATAAATGACATTTTTTGGAGATTATGCTTAACTTTGGATAACATAATTAATTGAAAATGTTTTTCTAAAAATAAAATTGATAGGCGATGTATCCACGGACAGGATGATATCACTACCATTACCATTTTTCTATAACAATCTTCCTAGGTATTCCTATTCTATTTAAAGAACTAGTGACAAACTGTTGCCGTGAGTGCTACCAACAACGTATTTACTAATTATTATTCATTTCACGTTTAATACCTGTTTTGTAATGGTTTATTGAACCTTTGTCTGTCGCTTTGTGTCATTCATAATGCCATTTACTCCGAAAGTTCAAGAACTTGCGAGATGCAGGAAAACTAGTGATATTGTGGATTTTATCTACCTTTTTACCTTACGTACTTTAGCACACATTGATTACATAACAGCAATTTTGGTCATCCAAGCAAATATATTCCGATGACATTTGTCCTTCGAATGAATTTGCTTATTGATACCTAAGTATCAGTTTATTATGTTGACCATTTGCATAATAAGTCATATTTTATAACTGTATCGTACGATCTTTGAACCGTGAAGTTTGTCTGCTGACTTTATACAACCTTCAGCTATTATATAATTAAACACACTTAATATAATTATTAAACGGTGCCTTTAAGAAAATTATTTCTAATAATATTCCGTACATCTTAATACTGCTATTGTGTACGTACCTAATTTACTTCTATGTAAGTATATTATATGAATTTCCATTAATACGATAAATAATTAATTATGGAAAATATTAGCAGTATAATTCTTGAAAAGTCTGGCATGCAAGTTCATAGGGTGCAACAAAATAAATAAGTATTTGTAGCGTAAGGTACCTATTCACGTTATTAATATTTATTTGCTTAAATGATTAAAGTCTTCCACAATTCAAGGCTAACTACTTCTTAAAACTGGAAAAGTAAGAAACGTGTAAGATTGGCAATAAATGATAATCAGTCGTGACCCAGACCTAGGTTTACATGCACCGCAAAAGGTTTACCGATTACGATAGCATAGAATTAGCATTAAAGACAAACACTCTGTGAAAAGCAAGTTGAGCACATCTATTCTGTCATTCGGATGAGATTCTGAACATTGCAATATTATTGCATAGTGCGTCTTGAGCTCACTTCAATTGAAATTTTAAACTAGGTAACATATTATATATATATATTCCTTGAAAATAACTAGAAATATTACACTAACCATGGAATTGCATTGAAATCAATAATATTCATAAAATAATTATTTTCTTTATAGATTTCAGAATGGAGAAAGGGACGAATGGCAGTGCTAAATCCATATTCAAATTTTTAATCCTCATCTATGTAATCGTTTGTGCCTCTGCAAAAGATCCAAATGAAACAGAATGGAAATTTCTCAGTGATTCAGAATGCATTTCGGAAATAACAAGACGCGTCCATCACAAACTGGATGTGGATAACGTAAAATTGGAGGAACTGTGCAATCTTATGGGTAATCTTGAGTTTGGAGCGAAAATGGCAGCTGCCACTTTCAATAGGAAGAAGATTAGTGCTTCGGAATACATAGAAAAGCTGAAAATTGTATCCGATAGTCCAAGTGGAAATCGTGGGGACCAGGAAGCTGTAAATGTTGCATTACTAACATTAGATGTGATTGAAAATAAGGAAGGGGATTCAGGAAAATTGGCATATGAAATATTCGTCGTATTTGCATACACAGACTATTACGTCATTGGAGGCCATGCTGATTTCTTGACAAATGTTGCAAAATCTACCCACGACAGGATAGTAGTCGCAAAATCCCTGCTCAGAGTATACCTCCTTGCGGATGATAAAAGTGAAGGTGAATTGAAGAAATTACTAATGACAATCAGGAAGAAGTTAGAGGAGGAGCCTGATGTTGAGATCATCCGAAAAATCTTCAACACATTCGGATTTGACGCCTACAAAACCGCAATTTACCAAAAATACGCTACTGAAGGATTAAAACGAGAATTTCCTCATGTAAGGCCATTTTATGCAGAGATGAAGAATTTGAACAAATTTATTAGAAAAGGTCGCTACCCTCAAGCTGTGGAGTTGGCCAAAGAAATTAATTTTAAATCAAATACACCCGTGACAACGTACAATCTTGGAATTGCTCTTTCTAAAAGTGGAGCAAGAACTGATGCAATTGAACAACTCCAAAGAGTTTATTCACAAGTTAAAATACTTGACGGAGCAGCTGAGGCAAATAGTCTCCTCCGCTTAAACGAAACTGAAATTATTGAACTGGAGGAAAAATTAACTCTGGATATCGTCGGTGGACAATTATTCCTGAATTATTTGAAAGAAAAGAACCAAACTGGAGCAGGAGTTACCCTAAATGAAAATAAGGACCTCAGTGTTGCTTATTCAGAAGATTCTTTGACTTATATCTTGGATTCCATAAATTCCCTCAAGATCCCTAATTATCACTTGTCCCTTTCACCTTTTCATCCAAATCAGTTCGATGAGGAAAATATGATCAATGTAATTCGCCTTACAACAGGTCCTGATGTGAAAGTAAAAAGTGCAAAGTTGTTCGGCTGTTGCTTCAAAGAAGATCTTGAATTGCCAAGGGATTTAAAGGAATTTTCCCTCCAGGATGTAACACTAACGAATGCCGAAGGGGAATTATACAAAGAATTCGATGTAAATTCATTCATTCCACCAAAAGTAAAATATCTGCGCATTCACAAATTCGATCTGTTCCCAGACGGACCTCCAATAACCCATTTCAGAGTTTCCCTGGACTCCTTGCCCTATCTAACGAATCTTGTTCTGTCTACAGCAACTATTATTTTAAATAATACTGAAGATCAGCTATTCACACCGAAGTATATGGAATTTGACTACAATGTATCCTTTGTCCAGGGAAATGACCAAGATTATTTGGGCCAAGTTCCTCTGAACAAATATTTTAATTTTTCCGAACTTGAAACCCTTTCTGTAAACAACATTGTCGGGAACATGAATTTAGACCTTAGCGATTCTCCTACCGAAATTAACGCCAAGTCGCTATTTTTACAATTCATAAATGTGACTGGATGGGAAAATTCTAAATGGAATACGGAAAAACTTCACTTAAATGGAGTACCTTTTGTCACAAAGAGCCCCATGAAAATCAAGCGACTAATGTTTTCAAGCTCCACAATTGACCTCTCCACGCTTCCTGAAACATTAGAAAAATTGGAATTATCTGGAGAAGATGTAAATGTTGTCCAAGATTCTGAACCTGTAGACCTTCCCAACCTAAAATCCCTTTCATCATACGAGGACGAAGAATATATTACTAAATTTACTAACTGTAGCAATTTGGAAACCTTGGAATTGACTGGAGGAACCTTTAATTCAAATAATATTCCTCCATCTGTGAATAAAATTATATTTTCGGATACTAAAGTCAACATCGGAAACAAAATGGCTAAATTGGATACCATCATTTTCAAGGACTATCGCATGTCGAATGTTACTCAATTACTGGCGAATGAAAACCTCAAAACACAACATCTTGCGATTCACCGTTCTCCTTATGACGCAATTGAGGAATCTGGAATGAGTAATGTAATGGACTTCATCAAAATGCCTCTTCAAAGTCTAACAATTGGAGCATTTTCCTGGAAGAACGATGCGGAATTTAAAAAGTCAAAATTCTCCAAATTTGTTGACAAAAAAGCTGAATATTACGTTTTCGAGGGAAAGGCAATATCTCGGGATGAATTTTTCAACTCCATGTACAATTAAAAAGGGATTACAATTTACAATGTTCAAGTATGTACTGTACTCAAAGTTTCTACTAAAATACTATGGTTTTGGAAAAGTGATTAAAAATAAATGAAGTTGGTAGTAGTATTTAGGTATATCATAGAAATAGTAATTCCTTTTACAATGTAGCACAAAGTATCAATAAAAAAAAATCATTATTATTTCACATTAAAACAAGTATCGGTTCAATTGTTATGGAAGATGAGACTTGGATTTCATTAAGGATAATTAAGACATAAATGATTTTTCATACCTATGATAAAGAGGAATGAAAATAAGCAAATAGATGTATTAATAAAGGTACCCCAACGAGACAGAAAAAAATCAACTTTCTGGATCTCATTATAACATGGTACCAAATGTGTATCAATCGAAAGCACTAGTAAAGGACTTTAAAATAACACTAATTTCAGTTTTCTACGGTATCCCGTTCAAGAGTAATGCAGAAGTCCGATTTTCGGATTTTTCGGATTCCATTGATTACTCTTGAACGGAACACCGTAGAAAAATGAAATTAGTGTTATTTTAAAGCCCTTTACTAGTGCTTTCGATTGATACCCATTTGGTACCATGTTATAATGAGATCCAGAAAGTTGATTTTTTTCTAAGTCTCGTTGGGGTACCTTTGTTAATACATCTATTATACTTTTTGAAAATTGATTACCAAATTGAATTAAGTAAATAAAGAAATATGTATATGGTACCTTTGCATATTATGCCATTAATATTATACCTAATGAAAATGTCAAATCTTGGTGATAGACCAGTTGGAGCTACCACTTCATAAATATTGTCATTTCATTTAACTTATAGTATATTTGATAGACAACAGCAACAGCAATTAACTTCTGTTTATTTGTTGTCTAAAATCTACGAATTCTACCTAAGGCATGTAAAATCAGGTGTAAATGCACTTTATATTTTGCATAAGTCTCATAACTCTTATGCATGGAATCTATGCATGCTCTCATGATTATTTACAGAGTATGTGTATCAATATCAATAGTCTTCCACCTGCTGATAACAAAAATGAATTGATACGGCTTGTAATATTGGGAATTAGATACACAGTACACAGTAATCGCATATACCCTACAAATGTAAACCCTGTGTATATCGGTAAGGTAAACACAGAAATTGATAAGGGAAAAGTGAATCCGCTTGAACCAGACGGAGACGGTCTTCTGCTCTTTATAATAATATTACAACTCACAGATTCGTTTGCCTGTCTCGCAATTCGCAAATGTCACATTATAAGTATACGTGTATTGTATAATATGCGATATACTGTATTATAGTATGTAAAATAGAATTAAATATTATGCTTCAATAATTGTATTAAATATACTTACTACCTTATGTTCGGAAAATTTGAATACTAATTCTTTCCAGATTTCACTATATTAATTATTTTTACCTATGTACATGCCTCGATATCTATCATCGCTTATTATTATCTTTCTTTTTTCTACATACTTACTTATCTTTCAGTTATATTTAGCATGTGCTATATTCTCAGTATGTCCGTTGAGATTAGCGAAGTCTGATTTGATGAATCGGTGTAACGTGTAACTGTTCCGATGATATTGAGTACTAAATAGTAAAGTATTTATGCACAAAAAAAACAATATTCATTTTATTATTTGTCTATGCATGAAGTGTGAACGTGAAGTGAACAGCGTTTTAATTTCATTGCACTTTTACTGCATTTCAATTTGCAATTTCTATAGAGCTACAACCTACAACATTGCTCCTGTTCCCTGTGAGAATAATGGACAAAATAATTAAGTCTGTAACAGATCCTGTCCAGGGATATGGAAAAGGAGCTGAAGTAATAAGGCAACTTTTTCCTGAACACCGAAGACTTCCAGTGCGACATCAATACCCCCCAGTTTCAATTGTTGACGATGGCCATCCTATGGGTTTGGGAAATCCCAAGGTATCTGATACAAATATCTGTATTGTAAATATTTATTATCATTATTTGCATTTTACACTTTTCCTTCAACTATTTATCAGCATAGGAAGCATATCTCAGATGCGATATGCGATATACGGGCTACTAAAACTTTCCAGTAAATTATATAAATAAATAATTAATTTTACAATTGAACATATTTTCTAGATTTTAAGTGCAATATTTTCTCACCTGGAGCTGCTTGACTTAATTAGCCTACGAAGAGTTAATTTACGATGGAATTTTGTTGCTTGCGAGTATCTTCGTCAAAATTTGGGTCCTTGCAGAATTCCTCCCTCCCGCATGAAAAGTTTTATCAAACTAATGAGGAGCAGCTGCTGCAATCCATTTAGTAGCTATGCAATCCGTGTTGAAAACACAAATGATTCTGTACTGCTCAATTGCATTTCAGATTTCAAGTTAGACATCGTTAGCCTACGCATGAAATTCGTGGGTAACGAAATCCCTGCTCTACTCGGTCTGCTCCACAAACTGCCCAATTTGAGCTATTTGCACGTTATTAGACTCCCGGAACAAGTTTCCTATCTTTCCAGATCTCACAGCTCAGACGACTTTTCCAAATTTAGAAATCAACAACTTTCCAACTTAAAATCAGTTACACTAGAGAAAGAGAACTTGGGAATGCCTTTTGCTCACAGTTATGATAAATATATCATCAACATAATTAACTCATCCCCTAATTTAACACACTTGAAATTTATAAATTGGGGAACAACATTATCCCACATCTTCACGTCTTGTCGTATTGTAAATCCAAAGATATTCAACGGATGGGACCCCAATATTCTTAACGAAGATCAAATGCTATTATTTGAATGCGGATTACATTTGAAATCTGTCAAACTATTAATTAGTAATGAGAACCAGAACCAAGCCCTGCTGACACACTGGCTTAGGACACAAAGCCCAAACTTGAGAAGTCTGTCAGTAAAATATCACGATGATAATACAAGACCCGAGGCATTTCCTACTTTTTGCAAATTAGCAAACGTTCTTACATTTTATTTGCATCGCTGGAAAGGCCCTGTTGATTTTTCCTCTTTAGGAAAAACATTTCCCACTTTAAATACCTTAAGCCTAAGCGCAGTCACCCTTGAAGATCTTAGTTTACTGGGGAATGGGGTTATAGGTTCAACCGATGTGTGCTTAACACTCAAAGTACTAATTCTCATGCCATTAGACTCATGCGTAAATGCTCCAGCCTTGAAAAAGTTGGCCCACTACTTCCCAAATATAAGTCAACTCTTTGTTCAGTTAAGTGGAAACGACTCGGCACACGTTATTTACAAAGAATGGCCTAAACTTCAAGTATTATTTCTGGACTTCAAAGAAAATGCAAGTGATGAAGCGCTTACTGGTATCCCAGAAGAAAGTTTCGAAATTAGGAAAACATTGGAATGCGGTTGTATCCACGTTAATTATTTAGCAAATACAACCCAACCCAGGTCAACTGCAATTGGAGACTTAACAAGTAAATAATAAAATAATGCTTACATACAATTCTTTACAATTAGGATTACGTTTTAAACTATGTATTTGATTTTAATAAAATAGTATCTTGATAAGTATTATGATAAGCATATCCGTACCCTGTACATTCTGCATTATTAATACATTTTTCCTTTGTGTTAAGAGTTACTAATATTGGTCATCCGATGTGGGGAGGGTCTCACATCTTTTTCTATTCTGAAGGGAATTTGCTCTTTAACCCAATTACAAAGACTTTGGCTCCTGCCAAATCCGGTATGACAAATAAGCACGATTTAATTCTTTTAAACTGTTTCCTGTGTACTTAAGAATCAGTGAAATATTTATAATATGCTTATACAAACGATTATATACAGTGAATTTTATCTGCATTCTTAAATTTATTACAATTATTATGTAACAGAATGAAGAATTCTACTATCCATGGTGCTTAAAGGCAATAGCGGATGGATTAAAAAATCTTGAACATCTTGTCATTGGAAAGGAAGTAAATTATTCTAAAGAAAGTTTAGACTACACATTGGATAAACTTCCTTTTCTGCTTTTACAGCGGAAATAAACACAATAATAAATTGATGTCTTAATTACTATAATACGTATATATAACTATCTGTGTAAATATACAAATAGATTAAAATGAAATGTCAAAAAATTACTGAAACTATGAGTTTAAAATAGTACTTGTTGAAATTGAAATTAAGGAATTTTTTAAATGCATATTTCGAACAAATTCTTCAAACACATTGTCATTGACATTGTTATCAACGAAAAGCTCTACAAGTTTCAAACTATTTATTTTTTTCTTGCTTAATATGTGAATATCAGTCTCGGATAATGGGTTTCCAAGAATCTTTAATGATTGTATGTGTTCCAGATATATTTCTCGCAACAATCTGGAGGAAACAGCCCAAGAATGAAATTCTAAATCAACTAAACTGTATGCAGAGTTTATTAAAGTAATCATGTAGTAGTCATAATTGCAAAATATTCTTTTTTCAGGCTCTCCGTTTCTAATTGAAATTGAAATTAGATTTGGAAGACTTTTTTTACTCAGAAGAATGGAGTTCTTTGATTGTAGCGAAAATAATGGACAATCTTTAATTGTTCTTTCACTATTTAGAGTTAAACGCAGATATTTTAGGCAAGTAAGGGGCTTTGCGAATTGTACAACTGTAGGTAGCTCATTAACTGGAATGGAGAGCATCAACGAACTAATTTTTCCAGAATATCCAAGACTATGCAAAAATATCTGGTGGCTTTTGTCCAGTTCCTGGCTCTTTAAAGAATAGTTCCTCAGCGGAAAATCTTCCCCGCTTTTGTGAAATACCTGAAGAAATGCTTTCAGCCTTTGGTTTGGAATTCTTCGGTGCTTGCTAGACTTTTTTAACATTCTGCAAGCTTCTTTATCCCATGTGGTGCATACTTCTCTGCATTTAAGTAGAATACTGAACTCCAAATATTTGAAAAGCTCATGGACCACCTGCAGCGAGAATTGCGATTTTTTAGCATGGATTTGGGTTGCAATTTTATCTTTTATTATTTAGAATATATTTCTTTTACATAACAAAAAACAAGAAACATGAAAAATAATATTTTTGAAAGCTTACCAGGGTATTTAAGAGTGGATGTTCTTTATGTTTATCTGTAGTACCACCTTTTTCATATGACTTGCGAAAGCTTACTCCAGGTTCATCTTCAATGACGGAGTGAGATGGAAACAGACAATTCAAGGAAAACAGCGAGGTTATTTGTCTGAGCATATTGAATTGAAATGTGGCTAATTATTCACAACAAACACTTCTAAATTCAAATAAATGTTAATTAAATGGTCCCCACAACGTCAGCACTTAGATGGATATTGGCACTTAGTAGATCGTAAAAGTAATTTACTATCTCTATGCAATGGTGTTACAGAAAAATATGCCAACTTCCAGAATAGCCTGGACTATGTTGATCTATTTACGATGCCACAAAGCAACTAACGCTAACTGGACATAACTGCACGCATTAATGAAAAAATTGGGCCAAAGGGCAAGAGCAAAACCTATATTGAATATACAGATATATATAAAGCTGGTTTACAAGTACAACTGTAAGTGATTCCAGATCTCGAAGGCATTGAAACATCCTTATAAATCTTGTGCACATAAATCACACAAAATTACGATATTTATTTGAAATAAGTAACCATTTAATTGTACATACTTCATACTTAAATGTCACATCTGTGTAATAAAATATAAGATCACACTTAGGTAGACATTTAAGACATGTGCTATTATACTTAGTAGTATACATTATATAGCCACTGATATTGATAGTTATTCCTTAGGACTACGGGGGCATTTGAGTTATGACAGCGACAGCGACCGTATAATATGTATATGTCCTGTACAACTAATATAGAGCAGAGTAGGAGTAAGGAGTAGATTAATATAATTGCTAAATAAATAAATACTTTGACCATTTGTATAAGATGCAGTTAGATTGTACTGGTTTACGAATACTCATCTCTGGTTGAGTCAACAGAATCAGATTTCGATATTACTAACATTTGTCTATATGTTTCTGCACACATCAACAATAATATGATTCCGTCTTGTTTACTATTTTGTTATTTAATGTAGTTAGATACATATATATACGTAACTTATTACATCACTCAGTTTAATCAACATTTATTTACTGGTTTCATTTTCATTCCAGATCCAGCTGCAACAGCTTTACAAACTCAGCAATCATATTTTTGTTTATTTATGTTCATATGGTGAATATATGTATATGCTTATGTCGCAGGCACAGATGTAAATTGGAGTTCGGCGAACCACAGTGGTTCCTTTTTTTCCTAACCGAACCGCATCAGAACCTTGGTTCGGTTCGGATTCGACTCTATGTTTGATGGGCGACCGGTTCGGTTCGTAAAGCTTTTAAAAAAGACTGGTAGACTGGTTCCGTTCGATTAAGTTTAAAAAAACTGATTCGGTTTACTGAGGGGTTGATACCCCTCAATTAAGTTAATCGAACCCTAAAGGATTCGGCTCGTTTCGAAATATTTTTCCTAAACATCTGGTTTGGTTCGGTTCCAAAAATTTTTCAAAAATGTCTGCTTTGTTCCGGTCCGGCTCGAAATTTTTTTGCAAAATGTGTAGTTCGGTTCGGTTCTCTAAGGTGAAGTTACACATGTGGTCGTAAGCTATAATATCTATAACACCATAAAGGCCTACCCAGTAAGGCCTATCTTGTTTAGCAAAATGTTCTAAACGTATGCAACATTTAACTACTGAAGTATTTTTGTTTTAAAATATATATTTTTTGTATTAGGGTAATTGGGTTTTAAAATATAATGTAAAAGGTTATCTAAGAACCCAGTAGAATCGATATGTAGAACCAATTAGTTGATTTCATATATGTAATTGAATGTAATTAGTAATTGCCTCGACTTCTTATTAGTAGCAATCAATATTCTTCGGATTCACGAGATTGCATAAATGATTTCTGAAGCATTAATGCACTGTAATAATATGATATGACTAGGAGGGATGGCAATCCGTCGGATCGGATCGGATCAAGGTGCGATCCGACCGGGGCCGGATCGGATCAATGTACGATCCG
>JAQFYC010006728.1:0-11696 GCA_034694165.1 Tomocerus mixtus
GCCACAATGAGTAAATCATTTTTTTAGTGGTTTCGTGGCACAATGATACATTTTTCGTGGCGGAATAAATAACATCCATATGAATATTGTTATATCAAATACCCATTACATCTGCACATGCCCTATTGTATATTTATATGAATACTTATAGAAAAATGCGTTCGTTCCAGTTAGTTGTGGTCATTAGCACTTGAATATTGCAACGGTACCGTTGGAATGGAAATGGCACCCAATCATCTCATCAAGGATGATTAGCTTGATTAGGTATATTATGTGTCTAGCCATAGCGTCTGAAATCTACCTACTTAGGTATACTGTACCCACCTATTGTTGTGCGTACGAGTACATTCATACATATTTTTGGCTTTGAAGCGTCTCAAGCCTTTCCTGATTTTAGTAATCTAAATTGTTGCCTTTAACAAATATCAAAATATTTCGGTGTTCGTAAGTTTCGACTCTAAATCATTTATTGCTTGAGTCCACATACAGTACAGAGTACAGGGAATAAGTACCCTAATAATGCAGAAAAACAGAAATACCTTTGTGCTGATGATGCCTTTGGAAAACAGTGTACAAACGAAATATTATTAACGACGGGTGGGAATCTACTATATATGCATATAAAAATCTCATGGACAATGGAAATAATTGATTCATCACACACCTACCTTACTTACCTACCTTAATATTACGTACTTAACAGGTACTCCATCACAATCGCATACACATACCGTAATCTTATAAATTACTATACCCCAGGTCTGCAAAACCGTAGCACAATACGATACCACACATGCTAGTCGGTGTACTTGTGTATGAATATGGATCATGAAATGTTAAGCAGTCTACAGTCTACATAATTCACTTGTGAGCATTGTCATCTCAATCAGCATCTCAAAAAGGTCATTGGCATAGCATACCTGTCCACTGCTCAAGGACGTCTATACAATACCACTATGTAGTATCAAGTAGTCATATCAAGCAGTATAGCAGTACTGCTTCCCATACTTAGATATATACAATTAATAATGTAGTATATGTACTAGAAAAATATTGGCTATTAAAAACTGTCGCTATGATCTACCACATTTCTCAAAAAGTAAAACCAATTTGTTTCGTGAGTATAATAATAATTTAATTACAGCAGCGCTTGTTACTTGTGCCCTCATAACATTCAATGTGCTCTTAAATATATCAATAAGTGGTTGTGAAACCACTAAATGCTTAATATGGATGCTAATAGTCTGTCCGTTTGTCTATTTGCCCCTGAGCACTATAACATTTGACTTTGGCCTATTCTGGTGAGATTTGGTACACAAACAATACGCCTATATAAGGAGTCACAGCCAGGTTCAGGTAGTTACTAGTTAATGGACAAAATGGGCTACCCCACCCCCGCGGAGTAATGGCTATGCCCACCAAATTTACAGTTATCAGCATAAATACATATTACATAAGTGGGGTAACGCTACAAGCCATTTAATATGTCATTTACACCTTTATAATCAACAAAATTGGCACTTAGTGACATTCTTTAGCACGACCACTTATCTATTTACATCCATTTTGCAATGGTTTATTGTATTATGGTATGCAATTAAAATCTCTTTTGATTGTAATATAGATTTAATAAATTGGTAAAACATAAAAATCCATAATTAACATACATTTCGAAACTCATATGACGTAACATTGAGATTTGTTTGGTGGGTATTATTACTCACATTGTCAGTTTCGACCCCGTGGCACAATGCTAGTCAAAATTTATAGTAAATAACCATCTGAAAATGGCAAACACAGACATAATGTAATAGCATTAGCTTAACTAGCCTCTCGGCAGTGACACACTAAGGTCAGCTAAAACATAGGAACTCACAGCCCAAAGAGCTGTGCACAGATCAAGTTCATCAGAGTTTTCTACGGTCATCGTGTCTGCTTCCGAATGATGGTAATAGAAGTATTTAGCATTATCATTATTGAGACTCAATCCGGGTACCCCTTTGTCTATGAAATATCCTATGTCAGATCCAACACCCGGAAGGTTTCTGTACATTGTTGCATTTATTGGAGCTAATAGTTTCAGAACTTGCTGAATTATGCAACCAGCTTTATCATTTCCAGAAAAATCCAGACCTATATAAATGCAGCAGAATAAAATTGCAATTTAGTGGATGTTCCAAAGCTAAAATAAAACATTGCATCTAATGCACAGTAGGCATAATGTATGTAATGCATGTACTAATTATACTAGTATATGATAATTTTACCAAGTGGGCGAAACGTGCCAATATCAGATTCAAACACTGCATTGAATTTATCCATTTCGTTCTTATGTTGTTGGACGTAGCTTCGGACACCCCAAAGCCCTGGTTCTTCTGCTGTCCACAAAATAGCTCGGAGTGTTCGCCTAGGAGTTAATTTCAGAGATTTTAACAAAGCTAAAGCTTCCACAGAAATAAAGACACCACCGCCGTCATCCATGGCACCTTGACCAACATCCCAACTGTCAATGTGCCCGGAGACAACTACAACTTCATCTGGTTTTTCCCGTCCTTTGATTTCTCCAATAACGTTCCTTGAAGTAGTTAATGGAAGACTGTAATCGTTCATTTTCAGCTCGATAACCATCTTTTGGCCTAAAATTAGCAAACATGAGTTAATAGTTTTCTTATAGTACTACAATATAATATATGCGATGATAATACATAATTAATATGTATGTACGTAAATGTACTAAATAATGCTTATGTAGGATGTAAATATTTTTGCCTCATAAATCAACTTCTAGTTATTACTTAATCCATGAGGAACATGCACATTCATATTTGCTAACCTCTGCTCTGAATTCGATCCAAAAGTTCAGCATCTTCAATAGTAATGCAAGCTGTAGGAATTTGTGTCACATTAGCTTCGTAATTCTGTTGTCCTGTGTGAGGCGAATTTATAGAGTATGGTGTAATAGAACGAATCAATGAAGCTACCCCTCCAACTTTTGCAACTTCAGAAGCTCCTTTACTACGGTAGGATACTGTTTGCCCGTAACTTACGAATTTTTCGTTAAATACAACAATTTTTCCTTTAGCCTTTAACAAAAATGAAAATTACACATAAACCTTGAGGGATAAACAATATGAGGCACGTACTACATCAAAGAATATCAATGCTTTATAATAGCTTATTTACATCTTCAGCTTTTGATCTCAATTCGTCAAAGCTATGAACAACTAAGACTTCTGCTGTTATTCCTTCTGGAGGAGTTCCAACCGTTAATCCCAAACCAAGAAACGTCAGTTTCTTCTTTCTTGGGAAGAGTAAAGTTGCACTTTCTTCTCCTCTAGAAATTAATTGGTATCCCAACATTATACTAATTAATATGTAATTATTTAGTTTCATTCGAAATTCCAAAAGAGGTTACGTACATTACACAACATAGAAAAAACACACAGGCACTAGGCTAGGTTAAAGACCTTAATATATGATTAAACAATAACAATAACCTATATTGCTATACCTGATCCAATGTGGAATAGTAGCATTTTCCCCGTGTACATTATCAAGACCATCCTGAGCCAACTTGTCCAGCATGTAATCAATAGCATTTTCTAAATTAGCCGTCCCAAATAAGCGAGAACCAAATCTGTCAACAAAATATGCCAATTCCCTGTATGTCCTTCCTGTAAATGAGCCATTGGTCAGTGCAGAAATTATTGTATCCGCTGTTCCTTTGTAGCCTTGTATTTCATCAATTAAACCTTGTGGCAGATTGCATTTCCCGTTGTAATCGACCGACTTAATATAATCATTCCCTTTGGGTACTTGATCAACCTTATTGTCTTTGTTCACACTTGCGTCTTCATTAAAAGACTTGTAAATACTTCTGCTATTTTCATCGCTATTATTTTTGGATTCCAATCCATCATTTGAGCTGCCATCAAAATGAATATCGTTCTCAGAGCGGTCCGGTGGCAAATCTATTGTAAATACGTTAGTTCGGCTATTTTCCCTTAATAGTTTATTATCAAGAAGTCGTGTAGAACCCGTTACAATAAATGTACATATGCACAAACACACTATTAATATACTCTCTTGACGGAGCATCTTGCAAACTTTTAGTTGTAACGCACGTATAGTTGTATATGTACTTGTGTGCCTAAACTTAACTTAACTGTAAGTAAACTCTTCACTTTACAAACTGTACCAATTCAAGCGTTATCAATTGTATAAGCATAAATCAAATGGCAACTTTTACGTACAGATAATGTACATCTTTCTTAAGAGTGCGTGTGTTTCCAACACTGAAGATGAGAAAATTGTTATATTACTATGTGCGCTTATCTTATATAGCCCTCCATGGAAAATTATCATCTCACTTAATCGTCAATATTACTAAATCAACATGATTATCATGTTTTGAGTTTGCTTCTATAGCTAATAATAAAGTAGTTATTGGTGTGCACAGCTGGCTGCGTTTGATAGTTTGAATAATTAAACTTTGATTTAACGATCTCTTATTTTGTTTTCATGTTTACGAACAGTGAGAAGTATTCCTGGCAAGATAATATGTAAACACGAACACTATACCGTCTTTATCTGACGCTTTCTACACGTTTTTGTTAGATAATAAAATGTTTATCCATTTTAGTTTCCGTAAGATGCATATTAGTATGTCGCAGTACAAACTGTATACCCTACATGTAATATGTTGTCACTGTCACACGTATGACTATTATTCTGAGGGTTAATGTGTATGGATTACTGCTGATTCGATAAACCATAAGAGTTTGTATTTATTTGTATGTGAAGGATAGAATTGAAATAATATTTAGGCCATGAATAACCTTACCATTCAGACCACAACAATAATTTCGTTGCTCCGCTCCGTGCTGTAGACTTCTTGTCATGGAAAGATAGTACTAACTCCGTAAGCACCAGTATATAAGTATGTGTTTATATTGCCCATTTATGAACTTAGTTGACCGTGATGTATGTAATAAGGAGGCTCCCTAAGTCAACAATATACAAAATCCTAAGTTAAAACGGGAATCAAGCCAGACAATAGCAATGTATTAACTTATATTAACTTGTATGCATGGGTATACCCACATAGAGTAATAGTAAACAGTAAACATACAACGATGACAATACACATGAATTCAAAGTTGAGATTTAATTGCGGATGTAACAACAGTTATCCGCTACTTATTCTGAAACCTAATACTGTTGATCGTACTATCAGTCTCTGATTTCAAGCTAGTACATACTATTAATATTATTACATATCCGCTATAAGGATAATTTACACTATCTGTATAATGCAAAGCGCAACGTACTATACTTATACTGCCTTACTGTACTACCGCCTTATATGCATCACTATCTAAGTCATGGTCTTTTTATCTCTCCATGTATAATCGACTGTGTTGAAGAAATAAAAGCATCCAACAGTTTAGTAAATTAATATGTATCAAGGAGGAATCAGCTTATAATGCTGTATAGCACTACTACTGGACAGGAAATGCAACATGCATTTTATTTGTATGTACCAATATGGATGGAACACGCATATACTAAACGTATTTTAATATTCTGTATTAAATTAGCACCATTTTACCTAGGTATGTGTAAACCGCTATAAGTAACATAAAAAGTCCTATAAAATGCATCATAGTACTGTATTATGAATATTGGCCATTGACACTCACTCAGTGCAATAAACGAATTTGTTTCAGCTGGCACGTGTAAGGTTTAATGTAATACTTGAGCTCACTTGTATATGTACATAGCACTATAAGAACAATAAGCATTTAATCCATTGCAATATTTAGATTTTTCTTTATGTACTAGGATACTGCTGTATTTGTACTGTAAGTACGTAATATGCGAGTCAAATTATCAAATCTATATCTCTAGACTTTAAACCTTCTATTAGTTCTAGAATTCACATTAGGAGACTTTGATCGAAAGTATGACATTGAGAATTCAGCTACGTATATTCATTTGGATGTCAATAGTTGTCAATTAGACTCCAAGTTGATCGGCGAGGTGAAGTCCTATCAAGGAGTGGCGAATAAAATTCTACAGGAAGTTACACAAGGCTCCTTTAAAGGGAAATCGTTTAGCGACATGGCTGATTTTGTGGATGAGATTGGAGATAGAATTTCTGGGTCTAAAGCTCTGGAGGACGGTATTACTCTCATTAAGCATCATTTAGAAGAAATGAACCTGGATAATATTGAAGAAATCCCTGCAACAGTTCCAAAATGGATAAAGTACCTATATACACATACTTAAATTATTTGTTACATAGCACAGCAAACATGCGGAATGTGTATTTTTTAATTTTTATGTAAATACAATATATAGTATGTACACTACCTAAATAATTAATTATGAAGAGTAACGGAGCATGCTGAGCTTATAGAACCTAAGAAGAAGAAACTTCACATTTTGGCTTTAGGAACGTCAGTTGGGACCGAAGGTGATGGAATTCAAGCAGAAGCTATTATAGTTGATTCCATGGAACACCTTTTAGAAAATAGGGAGAAGGTATTTCATTCTTCTTTAGAAATATGTAATATCTTAGGACTTAAACAATTTGGCGTTTCTAATCTTTCGTTTGGAATTTTTAGGCTAAAGGGAAAATTGTAATTTTTAACTACAACAAACAATATTACGATGAAATTAGCGCTACTGTGAAAAATGCTGCTTCGAATGCATCCTCTCACGGGGCTGTTGCAGCATTAGTTAGATCTGTAACAAGACTATCAATAAATTCTCCTCACACTAAATTCCAACAATATATCGAAGGAGTGAACAAAATTCCCGTTGCAGCTTTATCGCTGGAGGATATTGATTACCTGGCCCGAGAATACAAACGAGGTTGCCAAAAACACTAAATGAGCAATAGTATTTTGTGAACAAGCGATATTAAACAATTTAATTAGCCAAAGCTAACTTTACTTTGCAAAATTCCTAGGGAAGAAAATTGTAATTCATCTTTCAATCCAAATCCTAGCTAATACAATGGATGCTCAATCCAGGACACTAATAGGAGATTGGAAAGGAAAAGAGAGACCGGATGAGATTGTGATAATTTCCGGCCATAGTGATAGCTGGGATGTTGGGCAAGGAGCACAAGATGATGGAGTTGGAATATTCTTAACTTTAGAAACCACAAGATTGCTAAAATATCTGAAGCTTCATCCTCGAAGAACTTTGCGAAACGCATTTTGGACTGCAGAAGAGCTAAGTGATCAGGGAATAGTAGTTTATTTTAAGAAACATGAAGGAGAAATCGAGAAACATAATGCGGTAATGGAGGCAGATGGTGGTTGTTTCAAGCCTATGGGATTCCACTTTGCAAAGTTACCTGAAGTTGGATGCATTCTTAGTGAAATAGCTAAACTTGTACCCATAACTAACTCAACAGAGTTTGTCCAAGTTATGGAAATCCCTACAGATTTAGATTTATTTGTTAAAAATAGCAGTGTGCCCGCTCTGAACTTAATAGGAAATGACGGACGCTATTTTTGGTATCATCATTCTGAAGGAGATACGATGACCGCAGTTGATAGTGACGATTTGGATTATTGTCTCGTTGTCTATGCCACCACGGCTTACATTTTAGCAGATATGGAAAGCCAACTTCCAAGATAACTTTGTCATTTTCATGCTCAGTATATTACAATAATGGCAACACTGTAATGATATCACGAATGATCATATTCATGATCCTACATAAAAAGTATAGTGAATTCTCAACTACTATATTTAGCTAACCAACAAACGCTAAGCTTGCCCACATTTATTTATTTGCATGAAAAGGTTACCCGATTTCAATGAGGGGAAAAGGGCACATATCAGTTTTACAAAATAAATGGAAAATGTTATTCACAATGGTATACTGACTCTAGAAATATTTTTCTTGGCCAATTTTTCGAACGCAAATTAAAAACTACCGGGCAAAATAGGTATATACAATAAATATGGATTCTAATAGGATTATGTGACAGCGACAATTCTTTTGTCTACTTTTTGTGTAATAGCTAAATATTAGTAATATTTTTAGCCTAGAAATCTAGAGGTTATTAATCTTGTGTTATTACCTGGAGAATTTCTTGTTTTCTAATGTTATTTCGTTATACATCGAATCGAAGATGAGTTGCCATAGTATATATAGGGAAATATATTAATTTTGCTCTATATTAAAAAACGTTTGTCTACTAATTTATTTTACATGCAATTGCATTTTTGGGGTTGGTATACTTTTCCTACATTTTGTCATTTTGTAGCCTAAATACCATCCATAATCCATACCCTCATACACTACCTATATTTGTAATTTCACCTATAGATCGTGTTAGATTCATTCATTAAATGAAATGAGAGATCATCTTTACACTCCATGAACTCAAAAACCATAAAATATATGAACGGGAGACGAAAGCAGTCTTCCAAAGTTAAATGCAAGAAGAACTGTATAACTTGTCTGTTGTAAGTGAGGACCATCATCAGTATGCTCCTAATATTCATAAGAAGGTACTAGATTTAAATGATACTGCGTATGTTCCGCCGCCGGCAAGTAGAGCAAACGGGCCTCCCAGGAACTTATGTGGTCATTTGACAGTTAAAACAAGATTGGCCGTAATACTTATTTTTGATATCGTAAGACAATTACTTAACAATATCTGAATATCTTGTAAATATTTGTTCACAGCGAACTGTAAAGATACAGACACCATGCTCCTCATTGTTCATTCTTTTTTGTAGTTCTTCAGCCTCACCCACCTCTACATATGGTATCTTCTTGATAATTATGAGGTAATTGAATATATCTAGGACCTAGATGATACTAGATACTTACTTACCTACCTACAGTGCCCCTCAAGAATAATTCAGAAAGTTGAATACTGTTAATTATGATATAATATGATTACTATACTCTTCAGTTTTTTAGGCCGCTGGCAGTTGGAGGAGAAGGAGATATATCATCGGACGACCACGAGACAACTGAAATTAATGATTACGGTGCTAATGGTGGTATTGGCCCAGTAGGTCCAGAGGGTGGCTTCCAGGAATCTACAGTCGAGAAATGGAGATTTCGTAGCAAATTTGCTCATTTATTACAGAGTAAATCAGCGTATATCGAAACAAAATGTGGATTTGACTATTATAAAAGTTACTTAGTTTTGGACAAGGAAGATGAAACAAGAGCTCTATGTGGTGCGTCCAATCAGTTAGTATCTAATTATTCCATATACCTTATAATACCTGCTACCTTCCTCTAAAGGAGTCTCATTATGTTCTTTGCTGTAAAACACTAGTAAAATAAATGGATATATGTTAGTAAGTTTTAAAGGAATGACTATACCTAGGTATCAGTAAAATCGAGTTAATAATGACCTCACTTATGTAGTCAAAACCAAAACCTTGACTTTGCTTCACTAAACCTAAATCTCATTTTATTTGAATGAGGATAATTTTCTTGGTACACTCGCACTGTACCATCCTTTACAAAATAAGGTCCCTAATGACACTATACAAGTATTTTCAGTAGCCACATCTAGGTACTAGAAGTATATACTGAAGAATGAGAAACTGCGGAAAGGCTGTATGTAGTATACAAGGGAAGGAGCGTTTCAAATAATAATGTAAAAATCTTTACTATTCCAGAGAAAATGTTCCTGTATGCAAAACTTATCGAAATATTCTACTTGACATTTGATCTTTTTATTTTGTTTCTAATGGGGCTATGTGTAAGTTACTGCTTAAATATAAACTTAATTAGTAAAATAATTGTATGCATTCACGGCATGATGATGATTTTGTGGAATTAGTGTATGTGTTTCTTGTTTTGCAGGAAAAAAATACAGGAGGAAAAATTTTGCTAATTGTCTTTTGGCTCCTCCAGATCCCACCATATCTCATGTATGTGATATTCCTACTTCTGTTCAATAACAAGCGATTTTGCATTATACAATATGGATTCGCCATTCGACCACAAACAGCAGGGACTATATACATCCTTATCATCTTCGTATTTTACAAGCTCCTAGTTTTATTTCGAGCATCAAATGCCTACACCCTTAGTCTTGTCAAGAACAAATTATTCATCACGTTGAATGAATCTGAAAATGATTTCATGGATAGACCTGGTGCGGAGTACATGAAATATTTCTCCGAGAAGGAAGCCTTAGGAGTGTCTCAAAAACTAACAGTTGAAAAAGGGACATTCCGACTTATTGTGGAAGAAACACCATTTCCAAATCCCGATCCCCCGCCAGGAAGTGTTTTACCATCTATCTCAACAACCACCGCAACTACTAATGCTTCTAATTCTACACGAGGAGTTCCTGAAATGTTTCAAAACCTTTTGCAGAAAAGATAACATCAGAATAAACCAAAAGTTAGACTGTTTTTTTCCAGATATCCATCATTCTGCATTATTGATTTCAATTGGGCTCATTATGCGTTTCTACTATATTAGCTAATATAAGATAATTTTAGGAAATTAATTATACCCCATTAAAAATGCAGTCGTTCACATGTTGTACAAAATGCACGCAAAAGAATTATTTCCTTTGAATTGGATTACTTCCCAAAATCCCAACAGATTAATTTGCAGAATGGAATCCCTTTGACTATTGTGACACTTACGCTCGCAAACTTAATGTAAGCAAGATTAGTTTAAAACTAATTGTGCATTATATATAAGGTGGTATCCATACTGTTAACACTCTAAGAGTAAAGTGTAAGTGTAGGATTAAACCAAAGCAAGGGTTAGTTTTATCAAGTATAGTAACAATAATATAAGTATTACTTACATTTTTACATGTATTGCTTAATTCTAATATTAATCAAATATTATTGCACTTTAAAGGGAAGATCAATTGTTTTAAAAAAGAATAAAATGTGTGACAAGTTGAGAAGAATTAGTTGATTTTGATACAATTGGGATTACGATATTAGCTCATACCACTATTAAATCCCCCAGGATTTAATTATATTTGCAAACAGCAATAATAATTATATGTACTGATAAGATAACTGATATTATCCTGTACGTGTAGTACATACAGATATCTAATGCAGGAATTCCAACAGGCTTAGCCTAGACTAGTCAGTATACCCAGCCAAGCCGCAGCATTCGTATACTCAATACTCAATATATATCTGAGATTAGGATACTACTTGTACAAAAATATTTCCCTATGCATTGTGGATATTTAGTTGATAATTGGTAATCGGTTACAGGCAAGATAAGTATAGTGTAATAGAAAAGATACAAATATATGATACACTTGAAGCAGTTCACTGAAGAAAACCCCTTTTTGGTTAGCATTCAAATTCAGTTAAAAGTTTTTTCCACTAGTTGTTAGCTTTTTTATTTCATTGAAGCCAAAAGTAAGATTTCAGAGAAAAAACCAAAAAAGTAATAATAATAATAATGGGCGCATTGAGATTTTTATGCTTAACTTACATAATATATTGTGGCGTCATTAATTCAATTAAGGCTGACCAGCTGCAAAAAGAAAATCATGGTCTTCTTCTACAGAAACCCAAACAAGGTAATTATTTAAAACATGGTCTATGTAGTACTATTTGACAGAATAAACTGTAAGCCCAAGTTTCCATTACTGACATTCTGACTGCTTTTAGACGGTAACTGCTGTAAAATAGTAATGGAAACGGATGGC
>JAQFYC010006729.1:0-11696 GCA_034694165.1 Tomocerus mixtus
TATGTTTAGCTGAACTTTTCCTTCATATGAGTGTAATTTACTCCGAAAACCTTACGTATGTTACGCTATAATGACAAATAATAGTAAGAATAAAGCAATTTGATTCTGTTATGGGATTAGTTAAGTGAAATTACATAACTACTCTTAATTTGAGGTGAGACTTTGCAACTATAAGGATGAGACATTAAGACTAGACCATCATGTAGCGTGCCGTAACCCAAATTATAGATACACTAAACTATGTAGTTAAAGAAGATAGTTAAATATTCTTGTAGTTTATGTAGCGTATGGATAAAATAATAAACAGTCAGTTCAGTAGGGCTGTCTGCTGCTGTCATTAGATTTAAGTATCATAAACCGTAGCATTAATCACGGATCAGGGCAATCATAATCATAAAATAAAATGTATCATTCCTGTTGATATGTACTATAGACAATAATCTACAGGATCTGTGTTACTGTATCTGTACCTGCAGACAATGCATTAAACAGTCCATTTTAAATCAAACAAATTTTTCACATGAATATTTACACTTATTAGTTAGTAAAATTGGAAAATAAGTTTTTTTGATACTCTTTTGCAGAATTCAAGTCTATATTAAGTTGTTGTGAAATGTCACCTATATAAAATCCATGAAATAGTAATTTATCAATTTTAACAATTAAAACAGGTGGTTTCAGATAAAAGTGTAATTCTGCAAAACGCTATTTAAAGAGTAGAAATTAAATCGCAGCTTAACTTGTTATATTACGACATAACTATATATTATGACTTTCTACCTCTTAAGGTAAAGTTCATTATATCTGCCTTACCTTCCTGCTACTTCACCTTAATGCCTACAGTATCTAAAAATTTAACAATATTTTAACTTAAATAAATTGAATTCATTGGCAAAATTGGCATTTTTGTTATAATAATGTTATAGTTAACATTTGAATGTAAGGGAACCAATAGAAGCTATTAAAATCTATAGTAGTTACTAATTCAGATTATTAGTAGATCATATTCAACCATCCTTCTGTTAATGGTCACTACACCATTGTATTTCCAGTAATTTTAGTTTATTAATATTCTCACTAATTTAGCTCAAAGGGGAAGAAATTCTTTGTGATGACAATTAGGATATTATGGTGTCAGAAAAAGTTTATTTTGCATCTTTCTTAGTAGTCATTTGAGAGAGACAGCTCGTGTACTGTACTCTATGGAATGCAATGAATGAATAATAACAAGATATTTGCTGCATTATGTGTTTTTGACAACCACATGCTTCAAGGCGAAGGTTTTAATGAAATGCAAAAATATAATAATGCATAAAAGTTAATGAAATGCAATGAAAATTGCATGTAGCCCATATTGCATGCTATAAATCTTAAAATTAGTTTAACTTGATGTTTGTTGCGACATGAGCTTCTGTTTTTAATGCAATTACGTGGGTGTGGATGTAATGACGACTGGATGAGATAACAAATAGAACTGACCTTGCATTTAGTTACTCACTGAAAACTTATTATTAACTTATTTGTATGTACATAATTACAATTCGTTTTTACTGCTTAGCCTACAGAAAAACACAATGTTTTTCAATTATTTCCATCCCATAAGCTATCAACTTTTATTATAGAAAGGAAACTTCACAGATCACAACCTGATGCGATGTGACGTGATATAATGCAACGTGATGAATGTGACATATTGTCACTTTTTTATTAAAATATCTCTTTGTTTACGTGGATTATTATTTAATTGTTCATTCTACTCCTCCCCCATAATTGCTACAGATTATAAATGTGATCATGTTATCATCATAATTTATAATAGACAGCCACAGTCATCCTGTTGGAATTTGCATTCAAATAAAGGCCTAGAGGCTAAAGCATAGTTTGGCATGGTGCTAAAATATGGTTAAAGAGTTTAAGAATGAGCAAACAAGGAAAAGGCAGATTAACTTCAGTTAAAAATAGTCTCTGGTGAGCATCTCAGCTAAATTCCTTGAGTATAATAGTCGAAAGTCGAAATCCTAGACTGGTGAGATAACCAGCAGAAATCTAGTAATTAATTTTCTAATAACTAATTGCAGTAATAAGCGTATCAAAAAAGTTTGACTTGCTTTTCATCTCTTGTAATATACCATGCAGAAGCATAGGAAATTGAGATTTTCAATTTACAAATCTTGTACTCCTAATCTAATCCAGTAGTTGTAGTGTTAGAATCAGGAGCTAAGGTGTGTTGTGTTTTAAAAATTAAAGTGTGAAGGAAAAGATCCAAATTACTTAGCTATTTACCAGATTGCTAATGGAAGGGAAATGTATTTGCTCTGTTCGACTCTTTTGTTTTGTTTCTGTAATGAAAAGCATACACATGTGCACTTACAAGACAACTTAGGCTAAGATCTTAAGACGAAAGATGCATGTAAAATAAAGTAATTACTTTTTTGCGGAAGCTGTTGTTCTTATTATGAAATCTTAACAACCATAAGCAGGGTTCGGATGTTTATGCAAGTACATACATACACACAGGTATAATTTGTATAGCTTTCGGAGCTTTTGGATCTTTCTATATTTGAAATTTTTCATCTTATTAAACTTTTTGGGGATTAGGATTAGGACATAAACAGCTAATATTTTTTACAGATCTCATTTTGGACGGAGGATTTACTAACATTTAAAAATTATTGGATTTTAAACATTTAAACATTTCAAACATTTATTTCATTACACTTTTCCTTGACAATGTTCAAATTAGAATCATTATCATATTATTTAAGTGCATTTATAAGAATTCCTATGATTTTGGGTAAGCTTAAGTATGTAAAAGTTAGTTTTAACTAAATATACCGAAATATATACACATATCCGGGCCCTGGCCTTATGTAATAGCTTTTATGATGCTACCTAATCTACAAAGAAAGTCAGAAAGTCTTTTAGTTTACTTTTCTTACCATCACAAGAACGATTATCCCTTGATGAATGTTTCATTTGCCGAGGCGAGGTTGATGTATTATAAAAAACTAATTTGCGCTTCATTAATTTTTTTACACTAAATATCTATATACCTATAAGATAAACAAGCTAATTTTATGTTCTTATATAAAAGATTATCTTTAATCCAGTCCAGAGATTTAATTTTGTTGTTTTTCTATGTCCCACAGCGCCGATTTACCTGCCGTTCTGCCGAGTACAATTACGTGACCCTCCAGTGCCACTTGAGTGAAGAGGACAGACGAACCGCCCCCGACTCAGCCTTCGTGGATGCCACAGGAGTAGACTACTTTGAAAATCTTTGTCTCCAAGGGAATCAAACGTGCAAGACAAAGAAAATGTACGCCGAAGCCAAAGTGGGCGTCCCAGCTGACAGAGTTGCCCATTATGTTGGTCTTCACTATTACGTTGACAAAGAGCTCCAAGCCTCAGGGCTCGCAGGTTGCAAACGAGCTTGCGAAATCGAAGATGAGTTCCTCTGCAGATCTTTCCTTTTCAAGAGCAGCGTCACTTCCGGATACAATTGCCAAATGTACCACATGGATCACCGCACTTTGCCCGACGGACCTGCCACTTACCTCAACACCGAAAGACCACTCCTCGACAACGGAAACCCATTAGGAACCTACCAGGAAAACCAATGTGATGAACAAGCCATTAAAAATAAGCCAGAGCCCATTATCATGGAAGATGATCCACTTAATATCAACGGAATGAATCCTGGAACCTTCAAGCCTGATGTCAACGGAGAAGATTGCGATCACACTGGAACTTGTTATGATGGTAAGTAAATAATAAGTAATAGATATTATTTTCATTTTCAATAATTTTCTGCGATACAAGACAATAGAAGAATCTACAATGTTTACATATTTTTATAAATAAATCAATTCATTACAAATTCTAAATGCTGTATTAGTTCAAGTCCAATGCAAAGACACCAGAATTGCCGTCCAAGTTCGTACAAACAAGCCATTTAACGGAAGAATTTACGCCATGGGACGTTCAGAAACTTGCAATGTTGATGTCATTGACTCAGATGTTTTCCGTCTCGACCTCAGCCTCTCTGGTCAAGATTGTAACACTCAGTCTGTGGTAAGGAAATCATGAAATCAAAATAAAATATAATTCATAAAATACTGTTATCCACATAAAACAAATAAAACCTCGTATAATGTCAATAGGTAAAGAAATATTTTCTTCATTCTTTGTTTTAGGGAGGAGTTTATACCAACACCGTGGTTCTCCAACACCATTCTGTGGTCATGACTAAAGCCGACAAAATCTACAAAGTGAAATGTACATACGACATCAGCTCTCGCAACATCACATTCGGAATGATGCCAATTCGTGATTTGGACACTATTTCCATCACTTCAGCCCCAGAGGCTCCCCCACCAAAAATCAAGATCTTGGACAACTTTGGCAAAGAAGTCGAAACTGTTCGTATTGGAGATCGTCTTACCTTCAGAATCGAAATTCCCAACAACAGTAAGTTATTATTTATGATTCATGATATAAGTTTCAGTTTTTACATGAACAGAACACTGAAATGAACATGAGATAGATAAGATTGCTTGTAAAATCGCATGCCGACATTCCAGACTTACCTTACCTTACGTAACATAACGTAACAAGTAAGAAAAGTGTATGTATTTAGTATTTAGGTCGAGGAATTTGCAATTAAGTCTTGCAGCTCGCACTAGGCACAGGCCAGTTAGCAGTTCCGAAAAATTAGAGATCCCTTTATTTTGTTCACTAACATAACAGTATTATTTCCTGCTTCATTATGTCATATTCAGACTTCACCGTAATTTTGTGCTTTCAATTTACAATACCTGCTGTAGTATATAGTACATTACATAGTTAGTATCTAAATTCTAAATGTACCTGTTGTTCTGTTCATGTGTGTAAACAAGAATTGAATCTATAGATAAATATGTAATGTAATGCTGTACTAGAACAAAACAAAAGGAAAAGAATATCCTCACGACTTGATTCCCTATTAATTGGTACTCTTGTGTTTTTTGTTGCAGCTCCTTACGGAATCTTTGCACGAAGCTGCATTGCCATGGCCAAGGACTCACGATCTACTTTTAACATTATTGATGACGACGGGTAAGTCTATTCAGTTCAACACTCAACTCAACACGAATACGCTGATGCTACCATTTACTATTTTACTACTACAATTTGATTCGCTCTCATTCATTTATTATCCCATTCATTCTGAGAGTTAATTGAGCGAAGGCAAACATTAAAGGTTAAACACTTAAACGTTTTTGCAGTTGTCCCGTTGAGCCATCAATCTTCCCTAAGTTCTCACAATCCAGTCAGTCTGCTCTGATCTCAGAATATGAAGCATTCCGTTTCACAGAGTCATATGGAGTCATCTTCCAATGCAACGTTAAATATTGTCTGGGACCTTGTCCAGCTGTAAGTACTCCATGAATTTGAATGTTTTCTATGAAAATCCTTTTTGTTTTCTTAGAATTTTAAACAAATTCTTGAAAAGATGTATTTAAATGCAATTTTTCCTTGTTTTCAGGCTGAGTGTACTTACAATAGAGAGAAATTCGACTCCTACGGCAGAAGGAAGCGTCGCGCTGCTGACGGAAGCGACATGACTGCCATTGCCAACCCGAACGCTACCAGCGCTGACCTTACACTTAGTCAAGAGATCCTTGTTTTGGACTTCAATGAAGAACTCCCAAGCAACATGCCCAAATACTCCATGCCCAATGACCCCTTTGAAAATATGGCCGGAGGCTCTGGAACTCGCTCTTACTCCAGTGGACCAGCTAACGGAGGATATGGACCACGTCAATTCGCTGATGGAGAATACGGTCCTGCTGGAAGCTGTCCTACTAAAAACTCAGTTCTAGTTCTTTCAGTAGTCTGTGGACTCTTATTACTTCTTTACATTGCTTCTGCAGTGTGTTTCTTAGCCAAAAGTCGGCCTTGGAGAGGATCTTCAATGGGACCACACCATAAACACATAATGCAGTAAATTTAGATTTATAGAAGGATAAATTAGTAACTAAACTAAACTAAAACTAACATAAATGGTAAACTAGAGTAGCGTAAACTACTAGTAAACTTATAAAGCTAATCAAACCAGAACCAGGAGGAATTCAAAGCGAATTAATTTTACTTAACTACTCTTAAACCTCGTACATTTGATGGAAAGAAAGGAACTTAAACTTAAATACATAAGCAATTCATTACAATATAGCTTTAAATAACCAATTAACCTAAATCTGTGTTACATTTTTACATTTATTAGCTTTATTACAGTAATTAGGCTTTTTATACTTAAATTTGTACTCAAGATAAGAAAATGGCTGTGCCGTTACCGTCCATAGAAAGAATTTTGTTTAAATTTTTTATACTATGTATTTTAATCATATTAATTCGAATTTGTTCGAATGTTAATGTTACGTTATGGTCAAATGTTGCTTTTTTTAAATCGGTGTTTGAGGACAAACTCGGTGTACAAAGATATTACATTACTTAACTAAATACTAAGTTAACTTAGGTTTAATTAGAATTAATAGTCGATTAGGTTACCTTATTATGTATGTAGTTTAGTTACATAAATAGTTTATAATATTACAATTAGTATTTTACGGTGGGCTTACTGTTACGTAGTATTTTAGTCACCTCACGACACTACACTCACTACACTACAAGTAAATGCATTCTGCAACTCATCCGCACAAAAGTGGGCTCTTGTAATATGTGGTCTTAACATATATTGTAATGAGATTCACAAATGTAGCCAGGTATATACTAAATAGCATTTGCATTTCACATCTTACAGATACGTAGTAATAACCGTACAGTAGTTTTGGCATGGACAGGAGGATTTTGTATTGTAATTATAATGGATTTGGATTTTTTACAAATTAATTAACACAACAATTGAAATGAACTCAATTAAATTAGCTAATAATGAATATTTACCAGTTGTATTGTTAGTTAGTAAGGTTTTGTTTTTGTTTAGAATGATATGAGACACATAAATAAGCCCACATCAAAATCACATCAAATCAATCTTCTCAATTGCCAAACTTCTAAAAGCTAGTTGTATGAATTTCAAAGGAAGCCTACTATAATTAGAATAATGTAATTATTAGTGAGTACTTATATATAAGTTTGAGCTATTGTGGAATTTCGGTCTATGTTGGTTTGGCTTTTGGTGGTATTTTAGATTATAAATGTAAACTTTACTATCGTAGTTAAGTATTAGAATACTATAGTTATGAATTGGCGCAAATAATTTTGCGTTTAGTTTCCTATCTCTCTAGTAATTTAGTGTACTGGTAAATTTTTATGGTTTTTTTCAAGGAAGCCAAGTGTTCTGTTTTGTTATATAATTGTTATACTATACTATAAGGTCAGGTTAGGTCACGCTAGGTCCTATTTGTGTAGACTAATAGTATTAGTATAGTAATCTGTAGTATAATTAACTAAACAAGTAGATAAATTGTGAGTGTATTCATTTACCTTACATACGAAGCTATAATCGTACCTAACCTAAAAATGGATTGTTGTTTGTACTATTTCAAAAAGATGAAGATTATTTTCATCTCTCTCTCGTTAGATTACCAAACCAACTATAATCATCGGTCTTTACTTACGTTAGACTGGTGGTTAAGCAATCATGGGGTATTATTGTTTGTGAACATTGTTAATGTTGTTTTGTAAAGGATTTTGTTATGTTAAGCAGTTAAAATAGAAACTAAATACTTTTAAGGTTACATACACTATTGTAAAATTAATCATTCCATTTTATACTATATAAATCTACAATTATTTAGGGAAAAAATTAAAAAAATAGTCTAATTTGGTCTGGAACTGGATTAGAATTGTTATACACTTTTTTATATGATACCTATGGAATTAGGTAGTAGAATCATAATTTGTTAATTGTTATTTTCATTTCGTGGACAATAATTATTGTAAATTACGAATTACGATTTTAAACGAAGTATGACATTTCATGGAAATAGTTTGTGAGTGCTTTAAATACAGTAAAAGAAATGTGATCCGTTGAACTTTACACTTTAATTATAATTAAAATAGCTCCTCCTTTCCTACTACATAACTAAACTATGTACTTACCGAAAACCTACAAGTACTTGTAACTTTTTATACGTTTGTAATACTAATTACACTTACATACTAAGCAGGAAGGCTACTTTTATAAAACATAGAAATGTTGCGTTTTTTACTCTGCAAAAGCTCTGTGATGTATTGTAGTGTGTTGTATAGTTTGGTTATGTTAGTAGGAAAGCAAATTCAATTAAGTAATTAATTCTAGTATCAAATTGGGGACAATCATGTAATACAATACACACATAACTTTACATACAAAGAAAAACAAAACAGCCTACCTATGTACTTACAATATAATACAATACTTAAAAATACATACATAACATAACATGTAATTAATGTAAGCATACACAATTGAATATGGTAGTAAGTTAATTAAGGGACTTCCATAACAAGTGTAGTGTATGCGGATGGCATGAACATGAACTGTTGTGAACTGACTGCAATATTTATTAAATAAATAAAATCAAAAATAAAGACTTAACTCTATTCTCGCTTTTATTTTCATACGCAAAATTAATATTTAGCATTGTAACTAAATGTAGGTAGTTCACTGTTATCCTTTCTGCGAGTTATTGTATTATTAATTAATAAAGAAAATTTTTCATGAGAAACATATTTATAGACAAAAAGGAAATAGGTAAAAGAATTGTGCATATGCTTAGTGTTTCAGCACCTAATCTATCTTCTGTGGATATGTTTACAGTATTGCTGATATAATTACATGCATATTCGCTTAGGTAATATTTTTTGTGTAGATGAAATGCAATAATATAATGAGAACGGACGAGAATCTGTGTAATTAGAGTACAAAACAAATAAAAATGTATATTTTGCATCACAAGATCACAAATACTGATAAATTACTCATTATTTCGTTGATGTTTTGCCAAAATTTTTGTATCGCCATGTTTAATGTTTCTCAGAACTTTGTAATTGCATTACCACAACGGTATATGTCAACACAATTCCTGCCAACTAAAAAGACAAGTCATAAAGAATTCGATTAGTTGACAGACATGGGTTTTATATAAGCCAGGAAAATACAGATAGTACCAGTATATGTACTACAAAGACAATGTAATGCAAATATTTAACTATAGTAAACTTAAATGTAATAATACCTTTCCAAGAGTACTGTACGTTATAGCAAATATTCCTCGACAACCTAAAGCAACCGAATTGTTTGTCATTTCATGCAAAATTACGGATAATTCCTTATTGGACAAGTTTTCATTTTCATAGTTTTCTTTCTTGAAGAGCCAGTGATAAAATTTGTCCATCTATTTTATACAAAGGACATTAATGATAATGATGTTTGCTCAGTTAAAAATGTTAAACATTGACTTCTATTAAATATAGTGCTTAAACGCCTACATGTGTAGATTAGGCACTTTAGATAGAATGAATAATGGTGTTCTGTGGATAAATATTGTGTAAACTGTCTGTGTAAACAAGCAAGCATTTTCATATGGCACAGAGATAGTCAGGTAAGCAATGCAAATACTTAAGACACTTATAAGACGGAAGGAGATAATAGTATTATTGTTTGTGTGTGGAAAAGTGCAAATATTTATATAACTTACGTACATACACGTACAGTCACATTGTTTTTATTTATTCAGATTCGAATTTCAATTTCAATCTAAATTGATAACACATGCTAAATTAAATGTAAATGAAAAGTTACTCACCGTGCTATTTCCTTTAGCGATACTATAAAATATTGTCGCAAAATAAATTGTTTGCACACAGTAAAGCCAACGAAGTGGACTGTCAATCATATTCACCAAATTAATGATGTAAAATGTCATGACTGAAAATGTGAATCCTAAAATGTAGAAACCAAAAACATCGCTCATGCCAATGGATAGATTTCTGATACGGCTAAAATTTTGCATCACCTAAAAAGGATAAAATAAATAAGCACGCCTTTTTTAATATTAGAGGGTAGATGAGATTAAATCGTACACGAACATCAATATTTTTAAAATGATGAGCTACATATTTGTACTTTATGAAAATCTTCATGGTCTAATGTATTGCAAAAATTAGAAACTATATTTCCATATAGAAGTGCAGTTGAAAGGAGAAATTCATCCGCTAAAGTTAAAGCGATCCCATTGTAAATATTGAAGATTGAATATAATCCAGTCCAGATGAAACTGGGAAGAAAATTAAGACTTATTGGTAGTTTGCGGGCACTGGATTCTTTTCCTGCCCAAAATGACTGGAAACTCCAGTGGCTGTTCTCCATGTCAGTAAAAATAATCATAATGATTTTGAAGAATACAGTTGAACTTACGAGTGCTGCTCGCCAATTTAACTGAAAGGTTTTTAATAAATTATGTGGTTAACGTTTTAAAAAAAACTACTCCATTATAGTATTGAAATATCATTGAATTTATTTATTTCATATTATTTATGTCAGATTTGGAATATTCCACATTCCATTAAGAGAACTTTAGAACATTTTTTTCATGGATTAATTTTTTAGTATTTTTATTAAAAGATTTTCTCAATGTTTTTAATTTAATATTTCTTGAATTATAAAGGTTTGATCCTGACTTTTCCAAAAGTAACGATGCAGTTTACTAATTTTAGTTTTCAATTATTACAAAATAGTCAAGAATTTACCATTGAATCCTGTTTCAAGTACTGACTTCCACTCTTTTTTGTGTGTGGTATATTCTGCAAAATAGTTAGTATCTGTGTATTCAATTGCATGATTTCGTTTTTCTTGTACCAAAGAACACAGCGTGAATAGAATAAATAAAATGTAGCTGCACAGATGGACGCGATTTCGAAATAAAGAATTTCTTTGGTCCCAGTTGACTTTGAAATTGCATCTGCAAGAGATTTTATTTCCACAAGAAATTTGAAATTTCCCATAAGTGTTGCTGTGCAGTTAAGAATCTAAAAACATTTTATACAAGTCAAATGATTGTAAAAACATCATGATTTTCGCTAAATACTAAATATATACCTACATGTACCTTAAGAAGAATTCCTGACGCTTTGATTGTATAATATCCAGATTGATCCCTAACAAACCGAAAGGGGCAATAACACATGAAAGAAGCTACATTGAAGTAATATGTCCAAAATTTTAGACAGCTGTCGTTTTGCGGCTCAAAAGGATTTTCCGTGTTACCGAGTTCTGCATTTACTTTGCTTACAAATACTTCTATCAGTCTTCGCCATTTTTTACTTTGAAAGAAAAATTATGAAATTTTTTATATTCATTTAGTACATTACCCCACCTGCATAAATATTATACTTAGGTCTTGTCCTGACCTGACAGCCAACAGTAAAAAAAGAAAAATTAAATCATTCCATTATTAATCAACAATTTAGTATGGATGTAAAGGATTATTAAGTGAAACGCAATAATTGCCGGTGAAAATTCTACTGGAGACCTTCTAGACAATGATAGGGAGTTCTGGAGAATTATCCTGGAGAATTATTGGGCGTTCTGAAGAATTATAAGGTCATTCTACTGGAGAACCTCTGGACACATATAGGGAGTTCTGGAGAATTAGAAGGCCACACTACTGGAGAACTCCTGGAGAATTATAGGGAGTTCTGGAGAATTA
>JAQFYC010006730.1:0-11695 GCA_034694165.1 Tomocerus mixtus
AACTCAATTAATATAAATATTTATGTTTTATTTAATTTATTAAAATTCATTTCTTCATCATTTCCAATTATTTAATTCATTTCTATTTATCTATTTAGATTTATTCCATTTTGAATTATTCCATTTATTTTAATTTATCTCATTTAAGTATCATTTAAGTATATCTGTATCACGTATTTATTCCAGTTCCACCAGCTTTTATCACCTTTTAAAGGCATTTAAGAAATTTTATAAAGTCTGTCGTCATTTAATTCAAAATATTTTAATTTATTCCAATTTATTTCAAAGTACCCTACATTTCATCTCATTTTTCTTGCTTCATAGATTCGAAAAGTTTCAGATTTTCCATGTAAAAATTGCAGTTATCTATCTGTGCTAAATGTTATACAATCTACTGGCTATTATGACTCATAATAATTCTGTCTGGTATGCAAATATTTCATTGGCACAAATGCAGTGATATAACAGAAACAGACATTATGTCTTCCAAATCCTTTTCAGCAATTTCTCCTGTCTATACCATACCCTTAATAGTGGAAAAGAAAATAATCGATGCGAAATTGTAACAGGATGAATAATTAATGGTTAGAATATTTATAACCGCTACCCTAAACTTAAAATGTGATCTTTTTGGTGCAATTATAACCGTATGTTCTTTGTTCTAATGGTCCTACCTATTTATTTACGACATGGTATATTTATATGAACCTTGTAATTTCCAGACACTTCAAACCAGCTTAACCTCAATCTTAAAGCAAAACGGTATTTGGAAATAAATATACAAGTGGAGACTGTGAAACGTGTTATGCTATGCCAAATTACTTCCTCAATAACACAAAAAAGTATTTTCTCGTACAGTCAGCATGTCTCTACCAAGTAATTTCTGTTATTTTTCAGGACTCCTACTTATTTCTATTGCATATATTTCAGATCCGTCGTTGGCTAGTGATGAATCTCAAAACGGAGATGGAAATTTAATCCCAAGTGAAAAGACACTTCCTTTAATTAATCAGACAATTTTGGGAGTTTTAACAACTCAACTAGGAGAATTCTTTCGTCCGGTAAAATTCCATACGAACCCAAACAATAATCGAAAACTTTCATTTAGGGATAAAACTTTCTCTGATTTTTCTTAGGGTCATTTCAATTTGCAACAATCAACCCTGCCATTATTTATTGTTTTGTTCAACGTTTTTGGAAATGTCATCGCTTTCATCATTTTCCTTTACTTTTGGAAAGAAATTTACTACCAAGTTCCCGACCCGTATGCTACTGTGGAGTAAGTTTTCTCTATCAGAATTAACATTTTTTCATTCCACTATATTATACCTACTTGGCAAAATATTAATAGACAGAATTAACATTTAATTTTACTCGAATGCACTCCTTTAGAATTTTAAAACTTTTTAAAATAAAAATTCTCTCCTATGACCAAGTTTGAGTATAAAATAAAATAGCCCGTTTTCTTAAGTGTTTTTAAAGTGGGAGGAATTTTGACTAATATTTAAGAGCTTAAGATCCAGATTAAAGTATGAATATGAATGTAATGTAAACCAATTTGTGTTTTGTGTGTAAGATTTCTAATGGCTTAATTGACTTATATTTTACAGCGGACCAGCACCACCTCAGTTAAGATCGGATGACACAGGAAGCGTTTCTTATCAAATATTACAATCTCTGCATTATTTAGAAAGACTTTTTCAGTAAAATACAAATTAACTGTAGTATACATGCACAACAATATTTAAAAATGAATTATCATTATTTGCGAAAATTATTTAGTGTAAGTATGCATAAAGGTGTTACAAATGGATTTCCACCAGAAACAGTTATGGCAAAGTACAACTCTGCATTTATTGAACGTCTATTTAAATATTTAATGTAGATACATAGTACTTATATACATAGCATAATACAATACATTTAATCAAAACTGTGGAACAGGGATACACACACTAAGCACCACAAACATTTACATATCATTATTAAACACCGGCACAATATTTTGCAACAGCTACCTATTCCAATTACAAAACTGCCCAATTCTTTGAACAAAATATTGATTACATTATGTATTAAATACTACAGTTTCATCAATTTCTTTTGTATAATTACATACAATTAATTATTCCAGACAGAATATACTATAGGTCTACTGCATATATATGTACTTAATATCTTGTATATTATGGTATGATTAAATAAGGGTGTATATTGCACTGCCCTGGCCTGCCCTGGTCTTGATAGCCTGGAATCGACAAATCTCCCAATTTTTAATTGAGTTTTCCATTAAGTGGTGGAGTAGGAAAACCACAAGCAGGTCAGACCCGTGTAAGGAAACATACTGGGGAGTGGGGACGCTGCATGATGGTCCCCAATCCCTACCCACGCCAACTGCTGTTATATACAATAATATTCATCGCAGTGCATCAACTAACTTACACTTGAAAACTACTTAAATCGATGACCAGCTTTAAAGCTTTAAAAAAGCTATGTTAAAAATTAAAAATATATTGCGATCAGTTGGTTGTAGTAAGTAATAGTAAGCAATCCATTTCATTTCACGAAGAAATATAAATAGTAAATTCGACTTAAAGTCCAGATTTTAACGCGGTGTATTGCATAGTAAACTTTTTTCTTACTTGCTAAATTCAATACGATTTGAGAAGACGCAAATCTGCTTATGTAGATAAATGGTCTTTTAAAAAACAAAAAAATGTTCCTGCTAGCCGGAATAGTGGAAACAAGTTGAAGCAATGTAATCGCTTTTTTTTCTTAATAGCGATAGCGAATTAAAAGTGCAGTATTAAACTGATATCCATGAACTGAATCGCTTTTCATTGCCACATTTTTCTTTTACTTCTGTACGTTAGCTATTTCAATTATTAGTCCTGAAGTACGCACTTAGACATTTAGATAGTGAGTTTATTTAATCCTACAAAAATAATTACGAAACGGTAAATAGTATGCAACTCCTTAAATGGGAACACATTTCCGATGAATATTATGTAATAGTTACTGGTGAGGTTTCTACATATAAAGATAGTATAATGATTGTATATTTAATTACATTTCTATCAATTTAAAACATGAAGGTAACACTAGTTTAATTTTTAGCTAGAGAATTACAGAAGCTAGAGGTCTGCGGTGTCATCTTCTTCATCTTCATCCCCATCATTATCTTCCTGCCCACTCCCATCAGACATCATTGTTACATCTTCAGAATGATCTGTAGGAGGCAGCGCTTTTAAACTATTACAATCTTCCATATGTTCAGACTCTGAATCAGAGCACGAAGTAGTTGATGACGAGAGTACTGCTTCACTAAAATATTTACAGACAAAATTCAGTGTTCTGCAGGTTTCTACTTGATAATGAATCATATACAAACAGTTATGGCAGCTGGAAAAATTACCACTTTCAAGATTTTGGAAATACGCATAATTAATAATTATCCATCTATATTGTTGTCTTGCTATTATTGTGTATTGCAAATTATATTTATGTTGTATGTATTCATATCATTGGCTCATGCAAAACGATTTTATTATTGCGAAAATGCATTCTTTCAAATAAACAGTTTTAGAAATATCAAAAGAGACGCGTTCATAGCAAGATGTTATTTGCACCAAATCTTACTACTATAAGCATGAATATTGAGAAGGAACATTTCTGTTATGCAACCATTGGAAAGACATCACTACATTGGCATAGTCCTTTAAGATTGCTTTAAATTATCAAATAAAACACTATTTATTTAGATGTACAGAACATATACTGTACCAACAAATAGCTACCAAAAGTTCAAAAGTTATGGATAAAATTGTACAGCATAAATATTTTAATCGCTAAAAATTTCTACATAAATGACAACGGAATGTCTCTGATTAATCAAACTGAATTTTTTTAACTATGCGCTATACGTGGAGTGGAGATTGCGTTTTCATCATTTATCTCGTATGGTAATTTACTATTTGCAATATTATTTTATATTTTAATATTTTAACATTTTTTTATTTATTATTTTAATACTGTTCCTATGCATAGACGATTTTTGTTTCAGTTTAATTCCAAGTCCCTCCTCCCTTAAATTTTATTAGGTGAGTTATATGGGCTTTGAAAGTGGCAAATTTCTCTAGCTTAGTTCCCAATGGAATTGTAGTTGGCTAACCTTTGGCGATCAATAAGTTGTTTAGATTTGTGTACAAGGTTCATCCAGTTTACAGATTGAGCAGGAGGAGGGTAGCAATATGATACATGTCCTTTTGTAAACCCGTTCACCCCTCCAACTGAGACACCCGCTCCCGGCATGTCATGTTGAGGTTTGTCTGCAATCTTAATTCCTGATGAACCTGTTACCTTTACAGAAGGCTTTACATCGCAGGCACAGGGATCATCATTCCTTTCTGGCATCTCATTAAAAGTTGAAGGATCAAATTTTAGTTCATCCGTCTGTGGAACTGGTCCAAGCTTTGAAGCCACATTGTACAGAAAGTCGGTCGTCCAAAAATGGGGAATCCTAGGAAATCTCTTTCCAACATCTCCCGGTAGATGAAAACCGAGTTTATGAAGCACCAATAAGCAAGGAGGTGACATCAGTAGAATTTCTTGATTATGTGTCCATGGAATTATTGGAATTGATTGACCAAGCACTGTCATGAAACATTTTATAGGGAATTTAATTTAAAGTCAATATACACTAACATGATATACGTTAATTACGAGTATTAGTAGTATAACAGTAGAAAATATACTTACAGCAATAGTGATATGGAATTGGTTCCATGTTCGCTAAGCTAATACTTTTATTCTTGAAATCATTCGGATATTCTGTTTCCATAATCTTATTGCCACATTGTTCCAGTGTCAATTTGACATAGCAAACTTCTAATACTTGTTTTTGAATCCAGAACAAATCGTGTCCTTCATTTACTATTTGAGTCAACACTTCTGAGACAGTCATGTCAATCTCTAGTATGTCCAAGGGCATGGGTGGTGGAGCATGTAGCCGATTTCGTGTAAGTGAGTTGTTCTCTGGATTGGAGCCTGAAAAATTGTACGTCTTGTTAGCAGATCTCAATTGATCTATTAATGTCGATGCAAGCGATGCCCCAGAATTTGCGTTGCTACTGCTTGTACTGTTTTCGTCATTGTGATCTGCAGTTTCAAATCTTTCGGCAGCCAGATATAATAAGAATTGATTGTAACCAATTATTCTTTGGTGCAAAAGTTGATTGAGTATCTGTAAGAAATAACGGCAACAAAAATGATCATTTCCAAATAAACATTTTCATAATTAATTTTTTTGAACAATTATATTAAAATTACAGATTCCCGTGATTTTCCGGAGGCGCTTTCTCCATATGCTTCCAATATTTTTGCAATAGGGTCGCTTGAAGTGGCACAATTGGAGTAAAACCAATAGAGCCTTTCAGTATCATCTTTTGTCCAACTAATTGCCCAAGTTACAACACATTATTATTAGAGGTTACTTTTCAAATTATGTTTACTTTAAAAAGTATCTACTTTACCCAGTTTCGTCAGATACATTACTTGTTCCAGAGTAGAAAACGTTCCTTTTCTCATCACTGCTTGTTTTCATGAATCGCTGTATGATATACTCTATCAGGTCTGCCCAGTCCTACGCAACAAGTTCAGCAAAAATACAAAATGAGTAAAGATTACATCTTAAGATCCATCATAAAATTTTTAACAATATTTTTAAAAGTAACTTTTTCATTCCAAAGGACAACAACATAAAGCCAGACTAAAATATTAAACTTGCCTACATACATATTATTGTATAACATAATTAAAATGAACAAAAATTGTATCTTCTACTCAAACTGGCCTCCCCAGGGAAATGTGCATATTTTCCCCAGAGGTGAACCAACCCAAGTAGTCTAAATGTACCATGAGAATAGGATCGCCCATTGAGCCCAAATTCTTCACTAAACATACTCCACCATAGAGTCTCCTTGATATAAAAGATAAACAATATAAGAAGTAAAAAAATTGTCAGATTAATAAATGATTGAAGGTATCGCTGTGGCTGTAGCTGTATCTGTCTGTCTGTACCCAATCAAATGTTGGAATATTATGTGCTTCAGTACGACTACACTAGTACTTACTATATGCGGGTATCGGTTTTCAATTGCAGTATATCATTAAATACACCAGTTATTATAAGTTAGCTAAAGAGCAACCAACCTCCTCTGTATTACCCATTCCATACTCCAATACACAAAAAATTGAAACCAGTAATAATTTTTGAATTTTTACCACATTAGCAAAAAGCAATACATTGTGGATTATAAAGTGAAAGTTTTAATTTGCATTTCTACATAGAAAGAGAAAGCAAATTATTTCATATTTACTTTTAACGGTGTATCCAGTGTCTCAATGAACTCTAGGATGATGTTTATAGCCAACCTATTTTTAAAAATATGTAGGTAGGCTATAAAAATATCATAAAATAAGATTTTCAGCGGATTTTGTGGCCTAATTTTATGTATTTATGTTATGGATACTGCCGTTAAATGTTTAGTGTTGCAGCAATTACTTTATCACTTAATATCACATTGTTCACATACCCCCTGGAATGGAAATGAAACGGTAGAATTCGTTAACACAAACAAAACTTACATCTCGAATTTCAAACTCAACTTCCCATATTTTCGAGAAAGTTCTCAGAATTAGAGGCTGAAATAGAGATTCTGGACAAGTAAGATCTCCAGCAATATGATGCATCATAGTGAAAATGCAGTCATTTATAAACAGTCCATTGTTTGAGAAATCCTCTGCTTATCAAAAAAGGATTATTAGATATGTATAATATGTTATTCATGTACTACATAGTAAATAATGTGTGCTCTCTTTACAAATATTTACTAATGTTAAATATAACTTTACCTAGAAGATGTCCATAATTTTGCATGATTAATGGGGATGAAAACTCTTTAATGAAATCTGTCATTTTGAAACCCCCTTTGTAATCGGCACTAGTGGCCACTTTCTCCAGAAACAGGAGGAAAATATGGTTTGTGGTCACCAAATCTTGCAAATATTGTTTGGACTGCACTCCTGGTTTGAAATGACGTATCAATACAAGAAAAAGATGACGAAATTCTTCTGTGTTCAGTATATCATCTGTAAAAATTAATCATTAGTAAATTAAAACTCAGGAAAGATAACGAAATTTTTACTTTCATAAATAACCACAAATATCTACCATTTGTACTGCTACAAAATATCAGATACTTACTTCGCAGTTTTGTTATCTGTTCTTTGTCTTCATGTGAAAATGATGGCATTTTGCTATACATTTCAACAGCCTGGACAAATTCTCTCAAAGCTGTTACGACTAAATGCATTCTACGAAGATGAGGTTTCATATCTCCCTTGCACAAAGACAAATTCTCACACATAGCAATACCTTCATATGTTAAGTATGAGAGCATTTTGTATGACAGCACTGGACTAATATGCTCCAAATCCAGTTCCAGTTGAGCCGCAAATTTGAGAAAGTACGTTAACAGCCAGAGGAAATGGGATTTGTCAATTTCGATTGAAGAATTGACGCTTAATTGTTCTTGAAGGCTCGAAACCAAAGATCCATATCCTTTCAAGAGAAAGTCCACCGTGAATTCCTTTAGGATATGGGAAATATCTTCTTCAGTTGCGTTGTGGTGTGCAAAAGCCTTTAGATTTTTCCTGTGCTCAGACAAAAAGCAAGCAACGATATTAAATTACTATACAAGTAACAAATCAGGGGCATAAAGAGTAACATAGTCAAAAGATTTTAACCTGGTTCTCTTGGAGCGTTTGTGGAGCTTTTTCCTTTTCAGTTCTTGCTTGTCTTGTGGTGCAATAATGATTGGGGGATTTCTTAGTTTCTGGGATATTTTCATAGAATTTCTATCTCTCGACTTGATGATAATTGATGGTATCGGTTGCTGAACGTGTTGTTCATCTTCATTGCTAGATGTCGTAGAATTGCATTCTTGTTTGTAAGTATTCTCTTGTTTTACAGTGACGTTGATATTGTGGCCTGAATGCGTCCCCGTCTCCGAACTGTCATCAGTATTTGTAGTGGCCGTCTGGAAACAAATAAAATAGTTTAAAATTATTACGCCGTTATACGTAAAGTGGCTTTTTCTTATCGTCTATTAGCAAGTTTTTGAGATATTTTTGTAAATATCTTCGGCCTGCAAAAGATGCCATTTCTGTTTTGAAAATGTTTTAAAAAACTAATATCCCACAGTAACCTGAGATGCTTCATTAGAAAACTGAGAGGAGACCATACTGCAAATTCCGGAATCCGCATCACTCATTCTCTCCTTCAGGATCATAGCAGCCGCCATTTTGGTTTTACTCTTGGATTTAGCCTTCGTGTAACACTTCTGTATGCCAACAGACAAAGAACACTGTTTAGTATTTGTAGATAATACTTTAGAAGCAGGTACCATTTTGTGTTTATTTACAGATTGTTGCGAATGAGAAAGAGGATACGGATGTCGAAAACTTGTATTTGAATTTGTAGTCGTGATCGTCGCATCAGGAATCCCAGGTGCTGTTTCTTTGATACTGATGTTCTTGTTGGTTGTACTATTAGTTGGAGTAGTTCCATCTGCATCATCATTAAGAGATCGTCCTCCATTATCAGAAGAGTCGGATGTAGGCTCTGATGTCAGCATGGGAGAAGATGAAGAATTACAGGAGCTTTCAGGATATGGAGATGTATTGCTTTCATTATCTTCAGAGCTTTCCGACATGGAATTTTCCAGCCAAAGGTTAAGTAGCTTTTGAAGGTTGGAAACATGTTGATCTTTGTAAATGAGGGCGATGAGCTGGACAAGAGTAATCACCCAGATACTTTTCTGTTCGCATGTCATCAAATGCAAAAGGATCTTGTCCAAATTGTGGGCGAATAGGTTCCACATAATTTGGTTTTGAACTTGGGTGTCCTTGTGAGGGATATGCAGAATATTTCGAAGAAGAAGCAGACCTTCGGAAAGTTCTTCGCATTCCTCCGGTGACAATTTGTCCTAAAAAAGAATTGCAATTATGGTTTGATAACAGTTCCACCTTTTACCTGAAAAATTCAATGCCGTATATATGAATAAGTGAATATGTATCTGTAGAAGAGTACCTGATTGGTAAGAATTTTCAAATAGTCCACAATTGCTTTGGTAGCTTTGAAATCAGCAAACTCGGATTTCATTCCTTTGAGTAAAGAGTCCAATTCGTATACCACTTGTTGACCTTCCTCAGTAGAGGAAAAGTCTTCGGGAACCAAAACTTCGATGGGCGAAGTTAAGTTTGACAATAGTTTGATGATTTTTCTAACTATTTTGGGTGCATCTGTAGTAGCAGATATTAGGAGTGGCAAAATATCTTTATTGATAACTTGAGAGATACCAAGCGCTCGTCTGGTTCTTAGAGTAGGGCCATCTCCATTTAGTTTAGCAAGCAAAGTGTCCAGGCCGTCTATTTTATCAAAAAAATAGTAAACAAATAATAACCAAATAGTGACTAAAGTAAGGACTAAGGACTATGATGTAAATTAAAAAGAAAGCTAGGAGAAAGTAGATATACGTGTGGTTTCCCTTCCTTCATTATTTTATTGCATTGCGCGTAGATTAAGATACATTGGTTTTATTTATATTGATAACAAGCTCTCATTTTTAGTATCATAAATGTACGTACATATTGGATTAATGAAGAGAAAGCACAAACATACTTTCTCATAGATTGGTTTATTCGCATATATGGCCATAGTCGAGGAATCTGTGTGCATTATACTTATCATTTGGCGAGTATTTCGGAAACATATACAATAACATGTATAAAAATCCACCTACGATGCACCTTAAATGATTACTTTTTCTGTCTAGAGTTACTAATTAAGGGAATCAATTAAATTGTCAAAGTAAAGTAACAGTGAAATTGCTTCCATTAAACAACTTCTTTTGTAACCTCGTCAAAATCAAAATCTTTGTGACAAAGGAAATAATGTTGGATGCAACGTGACAATATAACATCTTTCAAGCCTATCTTAACTCTGTAAAGTTGTACAAGTAGTATTTCTATATTAAAATCTGCAACCAAGTTGATCACGTTTCAATTCTACTGGCCACGTGCTTAAAAATAAGCTTTCTCCTTTGGATCTCCCATGGCTCGAAGAATACTTATGCTACATAGTCTTAATGGTAGACAGCTATAATTATACGCTGTCTTGCTATCAAAATCAAACTTACTTTCACATGTTTCCTTTTTCATACAGTATTCACCAGTAGTTGACGAAGTGTGTCCCAATAGTCCGCAGACTTCATGGATACTTGACGGGTTTACAATCACCCACTCCATATTTTGGTATAGTGTAGAGTAGACTGTAGTTCTGTAGTGTATTGTAGTAATTGACAATGTAATCGCTCAACAGAAATTATTCACTTTCACTTTAGTTGTTAGTAGACAATCTTAGATTTTCCAACTGCAATTTACAAAAGAATGCTAAATGTAATAAGTATACAACAAATATTTATACAAGTTAGGGGTTACGAAAGATTCTTGGTTGTAACTTCTTAAATATGTGTTTTATGGTGGACTAACTAAGTAATTAAATACATGAGTGTAAGATTTCTAACGATAATTATACGTTGTACATTTATAGTACCTATCAACAACAATTTTGGTCCAAAAGCTTCACGTTGATATACAGATAGGCATTTTCAAGTTATTAACACTTAAGTTGGTTTTACAGTGTCAAATTAACTATAGGAAAGAACTTATTGCAAACGCAAATTGTATATGTGTTACGACAGCTTCACTCGCAAGCAATACTTGTTGCGAATTTCTTAATACCAATACCTGTTTAAAATTGCAATATTGAAATTTTATAAATAATCTACGAGATGTTAAGGAAGCAAGTTTTAAAAATGTTATGAGCTTAATCCAAAAATTACGATTGTATTAATAGTAAGCGATAGAAATAATCGTGACTGCGACTAAAATAAAATAAATTGTTGGGGTATCTATTACTACCGAATCTTTCTAATTTAGTACACAACTTGGTTCATGCTAATGATACATGTGTCTCGATGATGTTTTATAAATTATCCTTATTTAACATATTCTATAAAGTAAATATGACGCATGATGAAACCCAAATAAAGCGGATATTGTTATTTATTTTATTGCAACAAAATACTGATAAAGGTTTGGATTACATTTTTAAATCGTAAAAGGATGAAATAAGACACACTAATGAATGGAGCTATTTTTTACATTAAAAGCACCGTGTAAGATGAGTAGGTTCACCTTTTACATATACATAACATCAATCAAAAGTCATCATTATCCTTGATAAAAGAAGTATCAATATCAGTTGTTTATGCAGAAAACATCTATTTATAGATTTAAATTGAATGATATGTATCCGCATGTAGATTTTTAATTATGGTTCCTATTTCTACCTAACAATTATTTTTTAACCCAATATACTACAGATATTAGTAGAGTAGACATGGCATAGAATATTTAAAACCACACATTTCTCTAAAAATACATTATGTAATTAGGAAAAATTCGAGCTTTGGGGAATCGTCTTTTGCATTTCATTTATTCTGTATCGTCTGTAACGATACAGTATCAGAAGATGAGTGCTGGGTGTCCGTTACGTTACGTGCGTTCCGTG
>JAQFYC010006731.1:0-11692 GCA_034694165.1 Tomocerus mixtus
AAAACAGATGAGATGGCAAAAAAACTGTAGCCCACTCATTCATGTTAATGTGTTAGGTCAACCGTTACGCACGTTACCCATTAATAGTATTCATTAATTACACATGACATTATTTGGCTTATATATTCTTAACTATGAACTATGAATAAGTCATAAAGACAGAATCTATATTTATGTCGTGAACAACCTTTAGTATTAACATGCCTTTTTAATTACTAGTGTTAACCATAAATGTATTTATGCTATAATGCTTATAAGATTAACAAATAATATTATGTTGATTCTTATGTGATACATAATATTGTGTTGTACATACATAACACAATAAAGCTTACTTTTGCATTTTTTTAACAATCCTATCCTAAAATATGCTTAATAAATATGTAACAAATGTGATCTAAATATACTACAATAGGATGCATCTTATTGCGAGCCAAGCTTTATAATATGTCATAGCATGTCAATACAGGATGAAATCTAGAACAATTCTAATTTGCTCCACTGCCTGGTTAAGTTTGACAGCTAAAATGGCTCTACTTATATAGTTGTCCCGTTTCTTTGTATGTTATTTATACTCATTCACTACTTGTATTTATGACGTGCTTATATAATGTCTTGACAATTGTCGCAATGCATTTCCCCTATTCCATACTACGAAACGGCGTAATCGGTTTTGTGTGCTTAAGATGTTTAACGAGTCATTTGGTTTCTATTGTAGCTTTTATATTGTGCAGTTTATTGACTGTATTTCTTAACTGAAACTACATCAACATACATTAAGATAACAAGGCGCCGGCGAATATCTCCTGGCGCTCCTGGCATGAAAATTATTACATATAAGGCATTAATTCCATTTAGCTGTTTATTTACATTATGTACACGTCTTACTTATTTCTGGGGGATTTGATGTGCATAAAGTTTTCCAATTTGTTAACGTTAGCAGTACATCTATTTTCAGTAGTTCCTTTATGTGTGGGAGAACGAGTTTACATTACAATTACACTTTTTGCCCTATTCACCACTTTTAAAGTAGTCATGTATTTGTATATTGTATAGGCATATCTAATCCTAGTAATGTATGCATGTCACATATAAAGTAAATAAACGCTTTGGAATTATACTAAGGTAGAAAACTACAAATTATCATAAAATGAAGTTTAAGTACTGGAACGATGTTCCGAACAAGCAAGATCTGCTTTTGTTAGTTATATAATAAGTATAACAACTTCTATAATCAAGCGTGCGAGCATATAAATATGTGTACTTCATCTAAAATGGTATGTATGTATAGTATTTACACGGTAATAATAATATTATTATGAAAATTGTACTTCAAAACTAATTTTACACTCAACACAAAAAAACCACCTTTACATATATCATTCGCACTGCGTCAATATGCTTTTCAATCATATGAATGTTATGCAACATTAGCTTCACCTTTCATATTTTATGATATATTAAATTTCAATTGTAAAAAAGATGCAAAATAAGCACCAAGGTACACCGGACGAGTTTAGCACTTTACTATGTAATTCACATAAATAATATCGACGCATAATTTTATTTTATTACTTTGCATTTGACACTTTTGTCAGATTATTGTTTATTTTAGGAACCCAGTAAGTAAATAAGTACATTGCACATTAGTGGAAGTGCAGGAGCATATATTTAACAAGATTATAGTACATAGTACCCAAATTCCAAATATAATACAGTTATTGTTAAGAACCATTTTACCAAGAAGTCATCTTGGCGGTAGTGGTAATAACATCCACAGAAATAATAATATTGTTATTACTCAGAGTCATTTTATGTTTGTTGCTAATAAGTTGATGGTTGGAACTGGTTAACATTGTGTAAAATTGCCTTTTTCATTGACTAAAGAACGTCTATAGCTATCTTTTGACCATTCAACCGTGTGTACAATAGTGAATAGTAGTTGTATGTTTAATTTCCGTCTGGTTGTAGAATTAAATCCATAACCTTAATTTAAAGAAGCGATAGCACTAACCAAAAGAGATTTATAAATGTAATGCGTGTAAGTTGTAAGTATATTTTATTCTATGTAATATGATAAAGGCTTGCTAATGCTTTTTGCTATAAAGTAAATAGTTAAGTAGACTTGCAATACAAAAACCTTTATGATAATGGCTATTGTATTGTAATGTATGTATATTTAGTATTTGTAGGCATTTCTCTCTTAGATAAGCTGTCATACCCAGATATTCAGATATATCACATACTTATGTCATATAGAACTGAAAATAATTCTGCGAATGACTTGCTTGAGCTCTCTGAGAAGAGAATAATTATTTATATTGTAAATTACCACATTGCCTTGCTTAGCATTTAGTAGTAAAGTAGAAATACATAGAGTGAATCATTAATTGGAATTGGACTGTCCTGATGTAAACTCAGAGGCAAGGTCAATGGTCATCCTTGTATAAATATTGTCCCAAAGTGTTTGCAGTTATTTTTAATGACTTATGTGTATCCGTACATAGAATTTCATTTCTGGCTGGCTGGACTGGACTCCACCTCTCCACTATAGAGCTCCATTCATTATTTTCACATTAAACGCCTACTCATTTTCTCATTCATTGAAACCTTTGAAATCATAATTGCTAACGCATAAAACTGACACTTTTCAAGTCACAAGTTCACCAATGTTTATTACATCCAATCCATTGTGTGATTACATCATAGGAACGCATGGTAGCTGCTGTCGTTGTAAAGCATTTACATACTAGTGGACAGAAACAAAAATAGTTTAGGAACGATGACAATGAATTTCTACATCACATCCACATGCCTGAAATGGTATCAAACCCAAATTAAGTTCGAATAACATGGATATTATGTAGATACTTTTTTACACACGTTGAAAATCTTAACAATTATCACATAGTAGGTAGTGGTAGTAGCTCAGCATCATTTATTTAGGTAGATCCTTTCAGATTATAATGATATATGTGCCATCATTTTTGTGTATAGCTTCCTAGATTATAAATACCTAAGCGCTTGTATAATTTCATCTCCATCGCTAGTATGTGTGTGTCCAGAGAACAATTTGGAGGTTCGTCATAAATAACCTATACATCAGGCATATGGAATTTCAATTTGACATTTTTACAATGAGAGGGCATGAGTTAGATTCATGTAATTGTATTTACTAACTTTAAAAAGATCAAAGTGCGATAATGCAATGGAATGTAAGCTATTGTGTCCAACGGACATGCAAATTACTACTGCCGTCATGAAAATTAAATTCTGAAGCTATTCACAATTAGTGACATGACGTTTTGTATTACAATAAGTAAATATGGAATATTTTTGACTTTTCGTAGCTTTAGGTACTCCAATAAATTAACTAGGAATTTGCCTCACTTACAAATAGTGAGTCAATAAACAGAACGAGTTTTAGTAAATAAATTCCAGAACATTTATGCATTCATGTTTACTAATATTGTATTATAGTAAGTAGCTACAGTAGTTAGCAATAAAAAGTTAATAAAATAAACTTCTTTCATAATGCTTTAGTGCAGTGTAAGTGTAAGTATATTATGTGCATAATAACAAATATGTTTATTAGATGATAGGATGTTAGCGGATTACTGGTAATTATTGGGCTACGAAGTAGCCCAATAATTACCGAAAACACATTGTAAATTGTTATTGAAGACATAATGATATGTATGTAACTGAAAAGTAAACAATACTAGTACTACGCAGATTTAGCTTCGCATGTTTATTTAATTTTGAGACAAGACAATTCAGCAGAGAGGACTTTTTGTATTGCTTTGTGGTGAGGAAATGGCCTTACATGTAGGGAATTTTTATGTCATATACCATATATTCACATAGGGATAAAGATATAAATTCCTACAGATATTTAATGATTATTTTCAACTTGTTAAATTCCCCAGCGCAGTTACTGGTGTAGTAAAGAAATGCAATGCCAATTTGGAATAAAATCGATGAAGTATACATGATATATGTACACGTAAGTGGCTATATTTTTACATAACATAACTGTGGAGGCATAAATATAGTTAGCTTTCCTGTTGCTGACACTTGAACAGTCAGACATGATATAATAAATATACAGTCGCTAATTGACAATTTGGATTGCCTATGTACCGCAATTTCGGTGAGCTGATGATCTGTATTTGCTATCCATTTATAAAACCCTGAATAAACAAAGGATGCTGCCTATTAGCTTTGATATGACACGAATGAATAAATAATGAATAAATGTTGTGTCCATCACAAACAGACGGCAAACAGCAATAATATTATTATTCGTAAGCATTGTATTTGTTCTGGTTGTGTCAGTTTGCATGTGCACTGTGTACATACAATAGATTACTATTAACACTAGATTCATAAATCCGCATTAAGAGTACGTATCAGATCCATTTATAATGACGATTCTACAGATGTTAATTATATATACTCATACATAATATGGACACATACTTAAGTGATTGATGTGTGTACTAAAACTACTCAGAAATTCCGGCACCGGTTGGTTGCTCTAATTATATTTGTTTTATTCTCAACATTGTGTCACAACATTGTGTAGTGTAGATAGGTGAGATGCAAGCAGTTGTATCAAACAGTAAAACGAGACATTTGATTTGTTTCGACATGGCAAAGTGGCCAATCACCACAGTCCTGGAGTTGAGAATTAAAAATTAAGAACTGAACTGAGGTCTGAATCTAAGATCTAGCTAAAAGTTACATGTCCTGCATGTGTAAAAGCTCCATCGTCTGTGTACTGTACAAACTTCAGACACAAATCTCTCAATGTATTAGTATGACCATATTATGTTATAAGTTAACCTGTATGCAAATAAGATGAATTAAAAACTAGAACTCATTTAGAATCCATCAGTTACGAAGGGCAATGTTTTGGTTCGATAAAAGAATAGACAGTAATTTTGCATCTTGATTCTAGTACTTATATATCTATAGATCAACAATAGTTTTTCTGTGTTGTTTGTATTATTATTATTGCAATAGAAGATATGGCGTAACAAACGCATTTACTTTGAAGAAAAAAGTGGATCTGATCTGGCTGAACCCATGTGAACCAGTATTTTCTAGGTTTAGCAAGGATGCATGTTATTAAAATATTTTTTTGATATTCGACATAACATTTACAGTGTATCTGCGTATATAATTTACAACTTATACATACTTATACTACAGATATGCACTTACATTAGTAGTAGGTACATATGTAAACAGATCTGAACAAGGATGAATAGTAATCAAAAGAGTATAGAAAAGTTGTTATTTTCCATTTTTAATGTCCAATATAAACAATAGATCAAAAATGTTTACATTAAATGTATAATCGAAGGAAGTCTAGTAGTCTAGTCTACTTTGTATTTATTATGTAATCCCCATCTACCATTTTTAACGTCTCGTAGGTCTAGGTACAAGGATAAAAGCATGACAAATATTTCAACTACTAAACTTTAATTAAAGTTCTCAGGAGAATGAACATATTGTATTTACCCAAACGTGGCGTGGGCTAATAAGGTGCTTTTTATAATTCTTGAACATTTTCATTGAGTCCTAAGATGGGTTTGTTATCTTAAATAATTGAAAAATACTTAAAGCAAAGTATTTGTTGACAATTCAACAATACCATGATCAGATCACGCAATGGAGGTGTGAAAAGATGCACTTGAAGCAAACTATAGCACTACACACTCAAATTATGCTTTACATATACTTAGGCTTAATACTTCTAAGTTAAATGACCACGCAGCTATAGTTTTTTCAAAAACCAAGCACTTGCTGCCTTAAATATCTGCATATTATTTATTATAGATCAGTATTGCAATAATAAATTATTCTTAAGGTTCAATATGTAAGGTTAATCTAATCATTACATTTTGATGGAACAGCCATTAAAACAGAGATACATAAGGTCTGTCATTTATAATGAAAACATATATATATGCATAGCATACGTATGGAGTACTATGGAGTGTGCACTATGCACTTATAATGCACTAAAAACTCACTCGAATCTACGCAATATGCATTAACGAAGTGTTTGATTAGATAATAGGCATCTAAATTAATATCTAATTTTAACTACACAGTTTTTATTAAAAATTATTCTAAAAATACATAATGAGCTGCTCAAAAATAAAATATTCATTGTCACTCTTTAGATAAATCAAGTTAATAATATAATACACCTATAAATCACTATATGTCCATAAATGGAAAAGTTTTCTTAGCACTTAGATACCTATTGTCTAAACTAATAATAACTGCCACGGCCACGTCTGTTAAGCACCATTTGCTCATAATTAAGTATGGAATATCCTATACCAAAAAGTTTTTATATGATAGGAATTTTTGACCACTCCGAAAATAATTTGCAATTTATTAAATAAACCTGCACATATCAATGTTGAATTCCATAACGATATGCCAGTAAATGTACCTAAGTAGAGTAGATTGAACACAAGTACTATTTCCTTCAAACAAGTACACGAACCACTTGATCTTAACCTTTACTATCATATCTCAACTGATGAAATACTTTCATTTCTCAAGCATAATCAGCCCTGTAGTAAACAAATTTTTTATAAAATTACTGTCCCACTTGTAATGTTCCATTAGGAACAATTCATATTTAATTGTTCGTTCAAAATATTCCAAAGAGCAATGCACTACTAAGTAATGTTAACGATAAACCGTTGAATAATAAAATGTGGTGTAAGCCAAGACCTTTGTGAATAAAGCTGCAACATTTTTCTTAACAGAATTTAATGTAATATGGGTAGGTTGCTGTCCACAAATAGTAAGATTTCTGTCCGTTTTCTGCCAGTATCTGCATGCAACATCTTTTATTGTAAGCTTAAGAACACTTTACTCCACGTGTTGGCCATTTCTCTGCGGTTTGCTCTATTTTTCTTTCTCAAATCAACCTTTCATTGCGTTGAGTGTTCGGTTCGGTATACATTACATACAAAGGATTTGATAAATGTACAGCACTTTAATGAACGTATTCTATGTAAACCTGACCTGAGTGCTATCTGATTGCGAATTACAATACTTATTAGTAATGAAACTCTACTTTTTTTGGTAAAACCTTTTGACTTGCTAAATGGGAAATATATTTACTTTCTCGGGTAGACAATCTTTCTTTGCTAATAGTGCATATATTACATAGTACAAGCATACATACAATGATTAGACTTTTAACCTGGTTCTCCTTTATCTCAATGCGAATGGCCTATATACCTAAATGAAATGGTAGGCAAAACTGGAGAAACTATGGGTAGTTAATGATTTCCACGAGCTTTCAAATACTTCACGCGCTATTATCCATTTCATGGGCTTGTTGATTACTTGCTGACTGTTGTTGTGGGTAAGGGTGAACAAAGTAGTGTGACTACTTAACTTCTCTTTCATTTCATATTATAAATCTTAGCAGGTATTACGCAATAATGAAAAGGAAATTCTAGCTTCATGTTTTCAGATCTAAGTCAAATGGCCGACGAAATAATACATATAGCTAGGTGTAAAGAATCTTCCATTAAGAAACGTCATAAATAATGCAGTGTAGCGTTTCTACTTACGGAGATCCACATACTTAATGAATAGAAATACTCTCGTAGGTACAATTGCAAATATAGGAACATTTTTTAAGTTAAGTGCATACGATATGTGTGTAATGTTTTTAAATACATACTAGTACGCAATGCGGTCAAATAGGTAATAGGATTCCAATGCGTAATCATTAAATGTAAATATAACACATTATCAATTGCCATTTAACACCATCCCACTACTACATAATTAGAGCATACAGATTAATGGACAGTAAGCCTAGTAGGTAGTCAGTATTAATTAGAAATGTGTACTTACAACTTGCAAACAAGTTTTCGCACTATCTCAGTATAGCATTCATCTTTGGAATTTACGTTTAGCTAATACTTTGGACTAAAGCATTTATTTGGTAACTATTTATTTACTTAATAACTTAGTTGTATTTGTGTGGTCAGTTTTATTTGATCAAAGCATATTTCTGCAACTGCAACTAACAATTTAAACTAGGTACTGACACATATATGTGAATAATGTACCTTTATTAGGCTATAACCTATAGTACATAGTATAAAGTAGTTGTATTTGGAAAAATTATTCTATTTTCAAAAATGTTTTTAGATTTAACTAATATCAAACTATACCAACTATAGTTACGTAAATATTTGCATTATTAAGTTCATAATGATGTTCTAAATTCTAATATCTAAACAATTTGTCCATGACAAACATTATTAAACAATTTAGGTCGAGATGAGTGAAAACAAATTGTACTTGCAATTAAGCAGTATTTGCTCTGAATAAATAAATGCAATTTTCCTAATGATACTCATTGTGCTGGGATATCATTTACAATGACAATAGTACATTTTGGCAATGCTGTTTAATGACAATTAGTTGCCTACTAATTAATAATTAATGCTGCTAAGTGATTGTACAACTTTTGTGCTAAACTATGGCACTTTTGTCACTAGGAAATGTCCAAATTCAACACTTTCCTTTATGCATTTCATTGTAATAAATTGCATCGCGCCAGTAAATACCTACTGATACTAGTTTGCACTGCAAAAATTGCTAATTGATTACTAGTGAAAATAGTGATGAGTTATTGCGTATGTTGACTCACAAACTCACAATGACACAATGTGCCTACCTACTTAATATTTCATGTTAAATATGTTGTATGTTTTATTACGCAGATTATTGTGACCTTTCCTGTTGTATCACATTTTCTAAAAGCAAGAAACTACTTTCCCTATTTTTGTGTTTATAAACAGATAGTATTTGTCAATATAAAAAGTCACATTTAAATTGTTTAAAATTCTAAATAATTTTACGAAATAAATTCTTTGTAACATCCACTACTTGATTATTAATCCCAGAACTGGCGATTACAAGAGTACACAAGCTAGGTGTATCTAATATCTGTAGATCAAAGGTAAACACTACCTCCTGGAGTGTTACCCCCTGGGAAGCCAACAGTACTCACGCTGTGCTATTTCCTATTATTTTACCGCAAAACTTTTACCCTCAATGAGTAGTACCAAAAGTGGTAGCCTTTATCGGTGGCAGCCAGTACCCCTTGTCAGAAGGTTTAATGTTGCCAATGACATATATATAAATGCAGTATCACGTTATAAATGCATGTGAAACTCTGTTTCACCGAATAGAATAGCAGATTCTTGTAAATAATTTTATCCCTGTCTAATTTGCAATACCAACTGGCTTTTTGATAACGAAATAGAAGGTGAATAAGTAGGAGTGGTTCAAGACTGCCCTCGATAAATAAAATCTTTTTTGATTAACACGATTCTTATCCGGTTTTCAGACAGAGATTGAGATGAAAAGCTGTTTTAGCAATTTTTTTAATTTGTAAGAAAGAACATCATCATTAGCTTCTTGTAAATGCCCCTGCTTGTATCTGGGAATGTACTAATCTCAACTCAACAGTAAAATATGCAGTAATCATTGTGTGTATTGTCTAAAAACTGTTCTTCTCAATAAATAAGTATATACCTTTGTACTTACATATAGTTGAAACTAGTGAATATCACACTTATGCAATAAGTAGTCGCATTAGCTTTGTAAACACAATAGCATACCCAGGTGTTACAAATCCTTTAATTTATAAATACATACCTAGTACAAAAACTCATTTTAAACGTACCTACGTATTAACGTTTCAAAGATTTCGCTTCAATAAACTAAACATTGAGAAATATACTGGAATTAAAAGTTATACTGACACTACTATTAGTAGTTGCATTTTAGGGATCCGCAGTGGAAATATCAGGTAAAATGGTTGTCAAACTAATTAGAGATTTTATACGATAGTTTGTATGCATTTAAATGTTAGGAATGTGTGCGAGAGAGCATTCAATACTTAATTATTCGCCTACAATACAATTTTCGCATGTGTAGTACATACAATTTGATTTGATTAATGAATGAATTTCTGTACTATATAGAACTTAGTCAATTTCACTGCACTGTGAATGGAAAATCACAAAAGCATTTGGTCTAAGAAAAGTCAAAGTTAGAAAAAGTAAGCATAGATTTTCAAGCTCATTGTCATACTGAATTCACGGTACTCCGATTCATTCTGCTTCTCCAAGAAAAGTGTTTAAGAACATTCAGTCAGAACATTTACAATTCGCTTGAGATTTTTTGTTCACTGTCTGGCCAAGTCTGGGCTCGGCTCAAGATAAATATCAGTAGAGTAGAACAACAGGTACATACAGAACCTATACTAGAGTGCACCTCATTGTAAATGTACCTACTCAGAACTAAGGCCAGGGGCCTTGTCTATTAAACTTGATGTTATAGATACTACATAAATTACCTGAAATATCGTCTCATGGAGAGGAGATAACTTTCTGCCTAAGCTTTTCTATTTAAGTATATTCCCTATCTAAACAGAACATAGCAGTACTATTAGCCGTACCTGATTAACAAAGACTGAATACAGATGCATACCTGAACGTTCACTGTTCACTCTGTTAAAATCACGTACACATATTTAGGTAGTAATGCCTGCATACTACAAAAGTCTAGCAAAAAATAGATCTTTGTAAGTACATCTGTATCTATGTATTTTAACTAGTATTGTTTTATTAGTGTGAATAGGTCTACTTTAGTTCAGTAGGTATTAGTACCTATATGTATGCCAATATATTATTTACACCAGGATGAATGACATCCATTAACATCCTAAGATTTTAGCACACAGTACATGCATTCCCACTTATACACTCCACAAGTATTCGCTTAATACAGTAAAGTGCAAGGCACTCTATCACATTTACATTTTTGACAAAGATACTACTAGCATTTACGATTGATACTTGTACTTTGCTCATAAAAAAGATGCCATAAAAATTCAGACGTTAAGCTGCAAATGATGCAGGGTCCAGCCCAGGAAGCCATTATAAATAAATCGTATGTCCTTTTCTATAACCATAGTTAAAATTCAAGGTATATTTGAGTTTAGAATGAAAAACAGTCAAGCTGGTTTAGGGTGTCCATCTTTATTCCATTTTGATCCCTTAGTAAGTGCCTACATGCAAGTAAATTGTCACTTAATCTTATAATAATAATCTTATAATCTTCTCCTGCCCTATAAGTAAACAATTTATAATATGATGGGAGTAGCACTTCATAAAATTGAGGAGTATTTTTGGGTTTCATTTGGAAATATTGTTATTCATGGTGTATGAGACCTTACTAACTAAATATTACGAGTCAACTATTCACAGTGAACCAGAGAATGAAACCATGAAATTATTACTTCTGTAGTAGTATAGGTTTAATAGATAGTATATTGTTATGTAGACCTACTTATGGGAGCATAGTTTAGAATCATCCGTACTATAGCATGCATTAAACTACACACCTAACAATTACCTAGGTACTTTGTGTGGGTAACATGATATATATTATATCATGTGCTGCAATAAAGGTATATCATCATTCATCATCCAATAAAAAAGGAATGAGAATGAGAGTGTGCAATGCATGCACATGAGGCACACCGAAGAATTCCATTGAGATTGAGTCTGAGTCAAGCGTTATTATTTAGGGAGGCAGATTTTTCTCGGATTAAGTGCCC
>JAQFYC010006732.1:0-11692 GCA_034694165.1 Tomocerus mixtus
TGTCTGGCGGCGAATAGTCGCCGCGGCGAATTGTCGCACGCGGCGAATTGTCGCCGCGGCGAATAGTCGCGTCACCATTTTACTAACTTTACTTAAATATGTATGGAAGTATTATGCTATACAATATTTTACTTTCTCCCATCTTGGTTTTAACAAGGCTCTCTTATAGATTTTCTGTTTTTTTATTCTTCAAGCTATAAGTACCTACCAAGCCAAACTTAAGGCACTGGAAGTATGTTTCCCAGAAATGGGCACTAAAAAGTAGGCATCATAGTATTATTATTTGTAGTATACTAAGTAAGCTTACTTCTGCTTCCAGAAATTACTTGCTATTTTACATACAATGTAATACTAACTATGTATGCGCGTATTTATTTGCACGCAAACATATTTTTCATCCATAAAATCAAAATTGTAGTAAGTATATGTACATACATACCTATACACAAATTGAAGAAGTCTTTCACACTTTGACATATGCGAAATGGGAAGAAAAGTTAGCGTAGCTATTTTGACATAACATTTTTCCAAATTGATATAAGCACTATCTGCCTAAACACCGTATAGCATCAAGGTAATTATATATACATTAATTGCACACTCTTATCACGTATGTATACGATTGCGACATTTATAAATCTGCAAATTACTGCATTATAAAAATAATTTGTTCGATTTTGTTAAATTAGTGACGTTTTAATACAAGATATATGCAAAGTACATTTTAATTTGTATTATTGTGTACTTTTTATATGTACATATGTGTACCGATGGATAACATTCTTGTAAAATGTACAGATAAGTTCCTACTGATCCTTCCTGCTCCTTTATAGAGTTTATTGCTAAAGAGGAAACACATTTTGGATTCAAAAGTGAAAAATGTGGGCTTCGAAATAGCGACGGACGTTTCTCGTTCAATCTTGTGCAGAAATTGGAAAGTTCCGAGTGCTCACATTAGAAAAATTGCCTTCCCTCAACCGCAGCCAGTCGACCGACGGTATTGCACAGCAGTATACATTTCTACTTTTAGTTTCTATTACCCTTTCCATTTAAACTTGCTATACGACAAGACAAGAATTACCTTAACACGTCCTTGTTCTACTTGTGCTTGGATATATGTACCAATATCTTGTCTTGTACTTGTTTCCTATATATAAAATTTCAACAGCAAGTATGCTATCAAGTATCAAGACACGAAGAAACTATAGCAGAGATAACTAAGAGTACATAAACTCAAGTTTAATTTGTGTTTATGTATTGCACTGTATTCGCTGTACTTATACTAGTATTTCTAATGCCTTAAAGAACTGTAGTACCCACATCACATACGTTTTACTGTCTTAAGATCTCTCGCTTTTTCCTATACACTTTTATCCATTATTTTCGTCCTTTTCTATGAAAAAGCTCCCTATTCTATTTGCACACTTTCAAAGTCTTCTTTATCATACAGTAGCGCGATTCAACACTTTATTGTAACATTAGCTCGTTAAACATATCATGCTCTTTGGCGAATTTTCTTTCAATACCTTGACATCTTAAGAATGTTTTCTTAAGCAAAAACAATGTTCTAGCGAGCATCACATCACAATGCAGAATGTACAATTGAAAAGAGAAAGTACTAATGGTAAAAAAGTTTACAATACAATAGTAGCTCCACACTTACTATCTGCAAAACATTCCTCCGCAAAGAAAAATCAAAGAAATCTTATTCACATTTTGCCAGCAAAGGGAATGGATGTGTAAATACGGTTTGAAAATTGATATATGTAAGTAGAACGCATTGATGTGATGCAAGATTCGAATGTGACCAAGCTAAGCCAAGTATACTAATACAAAGACAGATCGGTAGCTGTATAGTGTAGCATACTTACTTATATTTATATACATGTAAGCTCACATTAGCTTACATCTCCAGCGTGTCCATTTTATTTCTGGACAGCCAGAACTAGAGGCAGTCCAGTCCAAGCCAACAGAAATGTCTGTTCTTGCGGCTAAAATTGTATTCTGTTTTTCGAGTCTCTACTCTACTTGTCGAAAAAATTCAGTGTTACATAAAAAACTACTCTGCATATATACATACACTCACACTCTTTGAGAAAGAGTGAGAAGGATGCTGTAACTAGAAAAGAGAAGTCATAGAGAGGAGGCAGAGTTAGCTAACCTACTTTCCTTCGTCCATCCATATTATCCATATCAACCTTTCCAATGTCCATACAGACAACACATATTATGCATAATATATTCTTACGATTTGAATCCCACAAGGAATTCGATTTCCATCCACAGCGCTACACTTACGGAGCAGAACACTCACAACAGACACAACAGAACCTACATACTCACATACATTAGATTACTTTTGCTATGTAGCAAACTCAAACTATATACATATTGCTTACATCCAATCCTACATCTCGGCACGCGGAGCGAATCTTCCTAAATGGAATGGATGGATGAGTGTGATGCAATGTGATGGCAGGCAGATATGTTTGTTCGAGATGTCTGAGATGGATTAGTCAGTGGACAAAGGTGGAGAGGATGAATGGAAAAATGGCGTGCAATATTGATGATGGTCACGGCTATGGATGTTGTAAAAGTTGGAAACCCAAATATTGCTGGCCTGGCCTTGTACTTTTATATTCTATATTCTTATAGTAATGCTACACATTACATCATAGTAGCCCTTAGTGGTTTTTATTTAGTGAAAGTGTGGGAGCCATCAAAACTAACATCATACACATTCACACACAAAAGTACTCATAATAACATACCCAAAGACTTAGTACTTCAATATACTTATGTACTGCACATATACACACACTGGCTACTCTACAATAACATAACATTACATATCATGACACCAATCCTAGACAAGAACAGCCAGGACCAGGCCAAACTGCATAAGACCATACCACATTGCAAAATAAAGGATCGCAGATACTATGTACTCTCTGTACCTAAATAAATATAGGACGAACTATCTGTACGGTAGGTATTTACTGCACAAGAATATCTATGAACATGAACTATCAGTACACGTATCTCTAGCTAAAGTATTTCAGTTTGCAAGAGGCGAGGCAATTTAACACCCCGAAATGGCAACATAATTTGCTAGGACTCAGAACAGAAAATGGAAATGGATACTTCTTTCTGTTTTATATATTGTATATTGCTGGGGACATAGGTAAGTAAAAGTAAAGGCTTTCTTCTATCTACCATCTATGTAGCTTATTGTTAGCTTTCTCTGCATCAAGATGGACTGCAATTCACCGTAAGTGGATATGCGTGCTTACACTTACCTTAGACCTCTTCTGCTCTCTGTTATGCCCAGGCCAGGTAATAGAAATAAGTATTACATCTACTACATACATACATATACGTCTTAGCCCTGGCATGCATGAATGTAAAAGCTTAGGGCAAAGTAACTATCTGTATTACAGAGAAAATTCTGCTATGGTACACTACAGTACCATTCACCCATCTACCTACAACCTACCCACTTACATACAATATATGTAGGTTATCTTCACGGATCTTTATCTCTATTAAAAGCACTAAGAACATTGGTAACGTCATAAGTATTACATCCTACATATAATGTAGGTAGGTATTATGTATACCTATGTATATAAAGTGTGTTCACTTACATACTTAGATATATTACTGAAGTCAGTCGGCACTCTGTAATAGAGTTACATAGATAGACATGTCCTTATTGTACAATGGGGACACTTGCATCGCCCAGTCTACTACTTTGTATGTCAGTATGTACTAGAACTACATATGTATGTACATAAAGTAGAACAGAAGAGAGTACACGGGCAACACGACACAGAAACTCCAATTCCATCCGAGGCAATGGTGATGGCTACTTTAGTTATGTTCTGTTGGCTTGGCTTTGGTTCACCTCTCGCTCTTCTTGTCTTTCCTTATCCTTATGCCTTGCTCTTGCCCTATACATTGGATTTGATAGGATGTGATGTGAGCCCGTTGGAATAAAAAGGACTTTCTTTCTCTCCCGTCCTGAAATGTGCCTACATCCATATACTACTTACAAATAGGTTGGGTAGAAGGTATGAAGGTACCGAAGGATGCCTATCTGTACGATATAGGATTTTCCAGTTACAACAGTAAATGTTGCAGAAAAGTGCTTTGAGCAAAGCGGCTCTCAACTTTGGTCCTGAGCAATGTACTAGGATTACTAAGTGGAACATAGGCCAGGCCATAGGAAATAATATGCACATACGCAGAGCAAAGTCCTAATACATTACCTACTTACTTACTTAGGTAGCTAGTGCTAGTGCTACTATAAGTGTGACATATACTTCAGTAATAGCACTAGAGTGTGTCTACTGTCTACACTTACATCAAATGAAAGGCAGACTTACATACCTATGGTATTGTATAGAATAGTGCTTTGTGAAGTGAAGGTGACTTTCTCTTTCCTCATCTATAACAAAATTGTATCACACAGAAGAGAGAGAAAGTTCCCGCGTCCTGTCCTGTCCTGTTTCACGTTCACGTTTCAGGAGGACAGAATTGTACGAAAGAGACTTACACTTCTACCTTCTACAGTACACTATAAGACAAAAAACCAGACAACCTAGACTATGCTACAGTCTACGTCCACGTATATCAGATAACGTTATTTAGAAAAGCGGAAATATGACTAACAGAGTCTATATAGTATCTACTATATCAGAATTGGATGTGCCCTACTCTACTAACTAACAGTTAAAGCTTGGTTACTCAGCTTTCAAAGAAAATCCAATAGGGACAATGTCTGATTGAAGAGCCTTTACTTACTCCAACAGAAATGAAAGAAACATATTTACAGACGAGAAAAGTGACCGAGCTAAACACCTATATGTATTTTGTACTTAATACGTATACATATTATGTGTGCAGTACTTATACTCACATTTCGTATCAGATACTTCTATTAAATATTATTTAGGTCTCGTTGGTATCCCTATGTAAATAGAATAATAATATTGTATCGTTTCGTAAGGTTCGAATGAAAAACATACATATTATACAGTAGACAGTGACAGTACTACTATGTTCTTACAGCAACACATACTTCTGTATAAGTCGAATTTCTTATAAGAACATTATATTTAGGTAGTTTCACCAGATATGGATTTATATATTTGTAGGAGTAACTATACTACGTGCAACGTGCAGCCATGCAGTGCAATAATGTGTAAAAGTCAAGTAAAGCCCGAGCAACTCGACTCATCCTATTTTGCTACTTGAGCTGATAAAAATCACCAAGTGCCTTTTACTTACTTGAGCTTTCCCCTTTTCCTAGCTACTCTTGTATTCAGGTAGTGTTATAATATAAGACCGGAGGCTTGATCACATCCTTCTATTTTACTTTTATCGTGCAAGTCCCTATACATATTCCTATGTAGGTATACTATTTATATCTGTATGTGTAAGTATATATCTAATGTACAAACGTGCAATATGCTTCAATTCAAATATACAGATACTATATGTTCCTTAAAGGTAGTAGTGTCACTGCGGCTCATCTGTATAAATATATTTACCTTATTTACTACTGTGTAATGTGTAATACTGATATATAGCTCACGACCATATGTACTACGTAACACTATCAGTATACAAAATAGATTCATTTTAGTTTCCGCTTTCAGGTTCCATAAGGATATGTACATACGTATGTAGAGCAACAAATACATTTGCTTTGCTATATCTTGACATGGCAATACAGTACTTAGGTAAATGTATAGGAAAATCTTATTGTTCTTCCATTCACATTACTCGCACTACATTACTTACAAGCTGATGGAAAGAATCGAGAATTATTGCGTCGTTCTACATTCAGCAAGTAGAAGTATATGAAGGAAAGTCGGGTCTTGCTCTACTGGTGCATTTTATAGGTATTAGAATTTTATGCGGACGTAAACTTAAGTAAGTAAGTATATGAAGAAAAGAGAGAGAAAGGGAGAAGTCGTAAGTTAATTCATTAATGAGTGAATGTTAAGGAGAAAAGTCCCGGCTCTTATTTTTATATTAAAAAGTATTGTTGTGTTGTGCTGTCTGTCTGCGATGTCAGTCTGAGGATGAGTGTGCTACTGTCTACTGTGCTGGACTCATTTTATTTCATCCCGCTGAATGACTAGCCTAGCATATTGCATTGCTTACTTTGAGTGAAAGTTAAGAAACCCAGTTAGGATAAAATCAGTATGTAGTTTTCTAAAGATATTTGCATGAGTTTCATTAAAGCCTTTTTAGAAAGGGGCTATTGTACTGTTTTTGAATTTATTTGAATGTGGAAAGCGAAAAAGTTTTGCGACATGACAACACGTTTTCTACTCTCTTAAGTTAAGTCAATCTAATGCAAAAGTTGATCATTAGAGAAGGTCGAAGATCTAACGAAAGAAAGGAGAACACATCACGTTGCTTGCTGTTCTGTTGCTTATGCGAGCCGTCCTACTACTTTGTGTGCTTTCTGTACTACTTACTACTTACTCCAGTCGCCCGCATTCAAAGAAACATAATTTGTCGTACAAAGGAAGAGCTGCATGTCTGCTACTGCTACTGGTATGCTATGGCTATGGCCTCGTTTGCTTGATAGAAAAGCAAACTAATACAGCAGAGTGCACTACTCAAAAGCTAAATGCTATTCCTAACTCTAACTTGATGTAAATTAAAGTGGGAGAGAGAAGAATCAACTTTCTCATTTGAAATGAAGTGAAGAAGGAATGAGAAATGAAAGCTACATTATCCCGTGGAAAACGAAAGGAGAACTCACTGTGACTCTGAATAAGTGGAAAGGAATGGAATGGGTAACGGGAGTGGATAGTGAATTGCAAGAAGTACAAAATAATACACAGTACATAATATAACTATAAACAAATAGTTGTCAAGTTAAATAACAGGGGCACACATATAAATGCATTGAGTTAGTATACATTTACTACTGCGTAGTGGAAATTCGAAGCTATTTAAATCTAGTTGAATACCAAAAGGTATAAACACATGTTGGAGGTACAGATTGCCTAAAGGCACAACTGCCCTTGGGCGAATTCATATTTTTTAAAAAAAAATATTCATCCTATGTAGAATAAAATGAAAGTGTATCTTATGTGGGTAAAAATTGCTAATAGTAATTACTCGTCACTTTACAATATTTTTGAGATTGTATGCATTGTGTATGTAAATATTATGTAATCCCTGCCCAGTTGGTATTTATTTCCCATGACATATATACTACTTTTTGTATCGTTTCACTACTTGTCCTGTTCTGTTCACAAGCAAAATGAAAGCAGGAATTCGAGAAACAGTCTAGTCTAATGTCTGGCCTACGCAGAGAGGAATCTAGAAATATATACGCTATTTATTTAACTTTATATACAGCACAGATAGAATGTATAGTATCTTTTATTTAGTTTCAACTATAATATAATGGTTTAAGCTCAAGATCAGCCTTCTTGAGCAGACGGAGAACAAACGTATACATTACTTAGGTACTCAACTAAATTATAACTATTCTCATGGAATATAAATTGGAAGAGATGTATCTGGACAGAATCTCTACAGATGCGGGTCGCGAACTCTCATTCCCTAATTTGAAAAGAAACAGACAAACTCGGCACATAATCAACCCGTTCAAGTGAGAAAGCAAACCGATTAATTTTTAACCACATTGCACTGCGCTATTTAGTAGAAACTGAACCTTTCCTCCGTCTTTATATTTACAACTGTAGGATAAACAGGCTGTTATTTCACAAGGCAATGGAAATCTTTAGGACATGCTGAGTAAAAATTACTATAGTTTTACTGTAGTAAATAGCATTTTGTTCCAAAATACTTAAACAAGGATACTTTCGCCAATTAGTTATAAAGAGAAGCATTAATTGCAATTATCCGTCCTTTAGGCTTTTTTTAATGACAACGAATCTTTGGCATCGTAACTTTCTTGCTAATACTAAAGAACTAATTAATAACTACGAATACATACTAAATAATTATCATTAGTAAAATAAAGTTGGATTTTATACTGAACTTTCCTATAAGACTTGATATGGTTCGAAGGTTCGAACCGTACATGTTTAAGCTCACATATTGTGATGCGTAACATTTCTGCAATCGACAAGACAAGATAAAAAAGTGTAACCTAGAGTTGTAGGAGCCTAGACCTTTCCTATTGACATTGAATCTTGAATCTATGTTGTTGCTAGAAGAAACATCTGTGTCATAAATCGCTCTAATAGAAAAGAACATTAGTAGAGCGAAGAGCAAGGCGATCCTAATGCAAGAACAAAGTAAACTAAATTGTTGAACAATGGCAATCTATCGCACTTTTCCCTATAATTCGATTTGTTATAGTGAATTTATGCTGCCTGGGTTCTTTCCGTATTGCATTGTTTTGTACTTTCACTACGTACATTACGTAACATAACATTCCATACCTAAAACTTTCCCCTCCAATGCCAACATATTATTTTATACTATAATTTTGCCATTTCGGGGAACTGCAGTTCACTTTAGTTCGCTTACTGTCGTATTTGGCCTTAGTACATGCTATAATAGTGAGAACTTATTGCCTTATGTGCACCGCACTAAGAACGCGTGCTCGTGTTGCAATTCCACACTAGGCAAACAATAAGATTAGTATTACGCGTTGGTCTGGACCAGAGGAAACCGGTCAGACAGTGTCTGAATAGCCATACTTTTTATACTGCTACTGCTATTGTACTGCTACAAGTTCTAATATTTTCTAAGTATACATGTATATGTACTATAGGTATGTGGGAGTAAAGAATGTGATGTAAGGATGTAACCGTTGCAACATTACATTTCTGGCTTGGCTGTAATAATGCAGCATGTAATGTAAAAGTACTTTTATGAATCTATTGTATGTATGCATTCTATGCTTACAATGTACACAAAACAGAATACCACTGCCGGGTATGTAGTTGTATTTTAGATCCAGCCAAACTTTGACTCTAGACCGCAACACTCTTAACTTAAGCAGAGCAAGTGAAGTGAAGTAACACAAAACCAAAGTCACTGGATGTAATAACGACATATAAAACGACTTTGTGGTTTTTGTTGCTTTGATGTGTTTTTGTTGTGTTGTGTGATGCGAGTTTCATTTCTCCTTCTTCTACAGACAGCTGTACTTTACTCTAAGAATCTATATTTTAGTATATTTATGTACGTCTAACAGTGGTCTGGTCTGGTTTTTCTCTTCACTCGTTTTGGATCCCATTTGTTGTGTGTATTCTAATATAAGCATATAGGGAGTGTGTACATAAGTAAGAGTATGTGTATGTATTATTAGTATGTGGGAGTGTTGTATTATGTCAGAACAAAGTCTCCTCTTCTCAGACTCAGACGTTGCGTTCTCCTAGCTTTACACTTACTCACTACTCAAGTTTACGTGCACGCACTACTTATGAGAACAAATTTTAAGAGAAAACTAAACTGATGCGATGTGCTACAATAGTGTGTACAGATATATACATGCAATACAGAAATAGATTCAGTTAGAGATATATGTAGGTACATAACACATAAGTACAGACAGGCAAACTCTTTCAGTATATACCTACATACTTAATATAGCCATCTATAACTTTCCTTCAGAGGGAAAGTACTATAGCACGCAACGGGCATTTATTATTTCCTCTAACATAACATCATTTCACCAACTACTACTTATATGTATTTATTTTCAGAAATACATACGTAAAGTACCCTAAAAATTCAACATTTGTATGAAAAGTAACTACTACAGCTACTTTATTTAGACATAAATTAATGATTTTCAAGACAAATTGAGCTTGAGTCACTTTTGTGTTAGTAAACAGAGTGAAAGTGCGTTTACCAGAAGCAGATGGAGAAAAAAACATAAAATGCTCCATCATGTAAAGATAGGGATAGGAAATAGCTAGGAAATGGGCAAGCCATGCCAGATCAGACATCAAAATATGAATATACTATTAATATATAAAAGAAAGATAAATAGGTAGTTACTCTAGTTTTCTCAAACCTTTTAGCCTTTGACATAAGTTCATTTCAGTTGAGTGGAAAACAATGCCTCAGTCAAAACAAGTCAAGCCAATGCACCCACAATATTAGTAAATACCTAGTTATAAATTTGCTAATGGTACATTCTTGTAAGTAAGTAGTAGAAATATGGAAGTCTATTAGTTAGTCAACTAATGATTAGATATATATGTAGAGTAATGTAGTATGTACCTACTTTCAATACCACACACCGCAATCAGTAGAGAAGTCCAACACCTACACGTGAACATGAATGCGAATCAACCTGACCTGCCTGCCTTCCTCACTTGGTTTCACTAGGTAGGTTATGATAGTTAAATATATCCGCTATGATTAATATAGTTAATATATATGGAGCAAATAGGTAGATATATGAAGATTGTTCACTGTTACAGTGTTACACATGGTAAATAGGAAAATGTGAAGTCAAAGCTAATCGACAGAGTCCAAAATGTGACGTGAATATTTCTACGATCCTCTCCATCACAAATTCTCTCCATTTTGCTATTAGGAATATGAATTCTGGTGTGCACATGTAAAGAGTAAAGATACGAGCGGCAGCTATCTAAATACATATAGGAATATGAATAGCGTTTTACCTTCTCTTGTTTTACGACATAGAACTATTAAAGAGAAAGCTACAGTATGTACGCAGTGTATGAAATACTGATTCTGTTCATGGTTTGGTTTGGTTTGGTCTGGTTGGCTTCACTTGTTCCTTCTCCTTTCCTCGCATATGGTTAGGTAAGTAAGTATGTTATGTCTGATGTGGTTCATGATGCTATGAAATGAAGTGTGAAGATATTATAGGTATTTATAGAAGTGTTCGTGTACGTGTAACTATGTATGCATTGCAAAGTATAAGTACTCACTACATAGAACTACTTTAGTATTACAAGGAAAGAAAATCCAGGCTGGCAGACCAGACCAACCCAAGCCAGAAGAGTCTGGTCTGGCTTCGTCTAACTTGAGTGAGTTGAATCGAGTCAAGCTTGAGCTTTTACTAGTTCATGTTATGATGTGCGCCGTGGTGTTCTCCAGTAATAAATCATTCGTGAAGGCAAGAGCAGGAGAAACGTAAGGATATGACAGAAGGGAAAATAAATTACAAAATTAGCACGTATTAATGACCCAATCGCAGTATAATACCTCTATAAATTTCCAAGTGGCCACAAATGACCAAGCCACGCGACATTTCCTACTTTCTTAAAAGCACCTTTTAGCTTTCTACCTCTTTTCCGGGAAAAGCTAAAGATTTCCAACAACTACCATTATGATAGGGGAAACGAGAGCTTGACCAGTATCCGACTTTAAATAAGTTAACATACTCTAGCTATGCCAAATGTCTTTAACAGACGATTTAGCCCAGCTGGGGGTTGCTTGCGCTCCTTTGAACCTGTTACCTAGCTAAACTACCACGATAGGTCCCTGACACTCCTAGATATACACATGTATTTCCTTCTTAGACGTATAGCTTAAGATTAGTAGAAGCGTAAGCTGCACTTTCTAATACCTTCTCCGCAAAATCCCTTCTTAACACCTAAAACATATTTATTATTTACGCAGATACTAGATAGTAACACTACCTAACTTTATACCAACCTGCGCAAGGGTCTCCCCTGTGGTATTTACAGTAAGAAAGTAA